>JAIPRK010001459.1:0-63778 GCA_025469195.1 Chaitophorus viminalis
TTGGCGCTTTCGAATAAAGCCGGAAACGAGTTACCAGCAGTTGACTCCGGTGGCGGTTCATTAGATATTGTGTCGACCTCCGAGTTTCGAGTAAATGTGTCGACCTCCGAATTTCGAGTAAATGTGTTGACCTCCGAGTTTCGAGTAAATGTGTCGACCTCTGAGTTTTGAGTAAATGTGTCGAAACCGATGGATTCATTTACTCGACTGGATGCCATTCCGCCGGGGACTACCTCAGTGTTGGAGCATTGCATCAAACTGGATGCATCGCTCTGACCGTTAGCGAAAGGATAGCGGTCGGCCATAGAAGGTTGATTCCAATTATTCTCATGGAAATACAGTCGTCTGTCCATTGTCAAATGATGTCCTAGCTGTTGAATTCTGCGTACAAAATTTCCTCCGATAACGAGCGAATCTGAATGTAAATTCAAAAGATAGACAATAATATTTATAATGAAAATAATAATAGTAACAATAATAATAATATTGAAAGAGCGAGACTCCACGGTAGGGTGTTACCGGGATGGGTGTTTGATATTACTGTATTGGTTTTTTAAACTTAAAACCAATTGCTTTCGAACAATTATTTTGGGTGAAAGATGAAGATATCGGGTAGATTCGTAAATAATTTCATATCTATAAAAATTAATAGTATAGTAGAAAGTCCTTATGTTCTAACTTTTGCAAATAATAAAAAAAATTGAAAATTATGAAATTTCTACTATAAATGGTGATATAAGTACTAACTATTCGATAAATGTTTCGAGTCGGTACTATCATTATTTAGATATTAACTGGTATGGCGTATAATAAAAATTCGATGGAATACCCAATTTTATCAACATTTCGTTTTTAACACTACTTTCTGCGATTTTCCAGTAGAAAAAAAAATGTATTTTGGTTGCAAAGAAAATCTTTTAAAAAGTTTTGTTCATAAAAATTGAAATTTTCCATAATCTTCATAGAACCTAGTCTATAAGAAGAAAAAAAACATCGTGGCAACGAAAAATAAGCCCTGGCCGTCATGCACTAAGCGGCAGATTACTAGTAGTGGTTATCAATCTTTGAAACAGAAAGCCCGTGTTTTTATACAATGGGTACGGCGCGCGGTAACACGAAAGCTGCACTTTGTTGAGAATCATTGGCCTTAACGGTGAGTGTAAACAACGGGTTGCGGGGGCCAGCGCTCATTTTTCGTTGCACCGATTATAACGGAATAGTGAATTCCAAATTATTAGAATTATTAGTGGGTGCTGAGTTCAAAGCATGATCACAGTTAAGTTATTTTTGGTAATTACTTATAATTATAACAGCCACATTGAAACAGTTGAAACTGAAATGGAAATATTTCCCCGGTTGCCTAAAGTTTGCAAATTGTCCCATAGGCATATGTAATCTATCCAATACACATATCAGCAAAATACGTATAAGCGTTCGTTTCACAAGGAGCGCCTGACCGACCCATAATGAAAAATCTAAATCTGCCACTCGTTTTAAAATATAACTTTCCCCTATTATATATGTATAAATATATACATTATCAGTTTTATCTTTTAGAATCTAGTTTCCGACGTTTTTTATTTTCATTTGCACTTGTACTTGCGCGTTTAATTAAAAATTTTTCCATTTTAAAACAGTATAGTAACTTACTTTATATCTCGTGAGATACACGTATTGCCCGAATAACACCAAGGTAGAAACTGATTATAATAAATATTTGCAACTGAAATTGTTAAAATATACCTACTTATTATACGATACAAGTCACGAACAATTTAATAATCTATATCCGCTATCGATAAGAAATTAAAGAAATTAAAGAGTTTAAGATAACGCTTCTCAGCATGTTGTTTAGACAACAAAATGAAAAATTAATTTTATTTTATTTTTAAATAAAATGGAAAAATCTTTCATGTATTATTTTTGGCGACCCCCAAACCTATCATTCGCAACCCCCTTGGGGATCACGACCCCCAGGTTGAAAACCTCTGTTTTAGATTAACCAGAACTACTGTTCACATACTGACGATAATACTTGATATTAGTATAGTAGTCCTCAACCACGCACGGTCTAACAATCCAAAATTATTTTACTTGTATTTTTAGAAACACAGTATACTTAAACTATAATGTGTACTGTAATGATGAAGGGTACATAATATAGGGTATTTGTATACAGGATCAACTTTTGAACATGACACTCCTAACTTTTTTTAAAACTGACCAAACAAAAAATTTTTACTTTTAACCTTATTAACCTTAAATATTGTAAAACCCGTTTTTAGAATAAATTCGTACACTACCTACTTATCAAATGTCAGTTTCATAGGATAAGTCATTTTCGAGATTTCGTGTTTCATCGAAGATACCACTCTCTTTTTATATATACTGTCGGTTTCTTAGGTTTTAACTGCATTAAGATTCAAATCAAAGAAAGATATAAGAGAAAATCGAGCGTTTGCATTTTTCATTGTAAATAATAAGTCACACTTTTTGATGAACAATTTAAGGGGCTCATGAACAAAATTAATTAATAATATATTTTTAGATTTTTTTTTCTTCCATTTTAATGTTTTAAATTTTAAAAAATTTTAATAAAAAAAAAATTATCAACTAAAAAAATTAATATTAAGAAATTGTCAATTGATAATCACCTATTATTAATTAATTATTGGTTATTATAATGATCAATCTATAAATAATAAATTAATGTATAGGACATGCCCACATTAATCTCATATGAGGCGATATCTCCGGAATGACGGCCAACTGAGGCGAATTATAAATTCGTGTTTCTTTAAAAAATATTAAAAAAGGGAATAATAATTTTCCTTTCAAGTTTGGTCAACAAAAGGCAAAATTGTATCATTGTTCATTAAGTTCATTAATTTAAAAGTATTACCACAGTAAGATAGAAATTTTCAAAGGAAATAAAAATCGCCTCATTCTTATCATTCAAGTACTAACAATTTGGGTTGATTAATTTATTACACATTGATAAATCGATATGAATCATGATTACAGATAAACATATAGATAGATATCTTAAATCGTGGTATAAATGTATATTTCACAGTATGGCCAACATAATTTGGTGTCACCATAAAAAACATGTGAATTTTGCTAGAAGTGTAAGATTGGACAATGTTCTATTAGTGTTGAAATTTTAGAGCAAAAAAACAATATGATTCAAAAATACGAATTTCAGTAAGTGTACTTACTAATAGTGATCAACTAATTTATTAGTGTAGTAAAACATTCGTCAATAATTTATGTGAAATCAAAAATAAATCGCCCAAGATTTCATTATACGAAGCTGTTTGTTCAAATATATATATAGGTACTGACCGAAAAAAATTTTACCTCGCTGTATTACGGAATGATGTCTGGTGATGGATGATGGAGTTCGTTGTGTTCGGACGTAGTGGGCAGTGGCAAAGTTGTTGAAGGCCCTCTGGATGCGTATTTCGGTGGAACCAGTGTCCGGCACGAAGGTGGAACGACGACTGTCATCGGTGCGCAGATGTCGCCGGCAGCTACGACATATCATATACATGTATTGTAATTAATAGGTAAATGGGAATGGGAGACGATAATGGTTGTTGAACGTGTGGTCATTATAAATCGATTCGAAATTTTTTAATGTAAACGATTTTACACGCGGGTGGTCGATAATCTGTTGACGTATTGTTGTTTTTTCTACACAGTATTTTTCGCACTAACTTCGGATACCTACCACAACTGCACAATACATTTTCTCTGTGCGCCTGCCATATGTGCCTTTACCATATTTTCCACGTCGTTGGTCCGTTTTTGCTGCTCAATATTGCAAAAGGTGTTGTTATAGTGCTACCTGACACTAATACGAGAACAATTGTCTACCTATAAGAATCAAAGCATCGTAAGTAAACATGTACAACCGGCGGCAGTCAAATGGGTGATGAAGAGATCTATACCCCCCGTGACCTATTTCCAATACTTAAATATTTAATATTATAAATTTATCAAAGAAAAAAGTACATATTAAAAAAAAAAATCCACATCCTCATCCACCATGACAAAATAATTTAACCGCCTCTTAAATGCAACATTGTGGTATATATATATGTATGATAAAAATATTAATCACGTTTAAAAAAAAAATCAAACGCATTAAAAATATATATTATATTATATTATATGCTACGGAATATTGATTTAAAATACAAATAAAATATAGTAATGGTAGTATATTAATAACAGTCAAGGCCAAATGTTGATAACATAAGAAAAAAACATGAAAATCTATCTTATTTCTTCAGACAAAATGGAATTTTTATTTGCTTACTTTGGTTAAAAATATTCCATGCTTTTAAATATTATATACACGAAATTGTTAAAAATAGTAGAAAATACAACAAATGAAGTGAAAGGTCAAAATCACGTTCAACAAACTAATACATAATGTTTGTTCATTTCGAATTTAAATAGACATTCCATCCCCGTAATATTTATGATATTTTTATTTCAGCCATACTTATTCGAATATCAAATTTAAACAAACCATGACGCATATTTAATATTAGTTATTATTTAACACGTTCAAACAGTAAGTATATTTATTTACTTGGACGGAAATTAGATTAGGTATCAATCTAATGACTGTGCGTATTCGCGCACAAAAAAATATTACGTGATTACAATACGGGCTGAATATCTATATTGTTGAATATTAAAAAACCTAATGCATTTTCGAGATAGTTGAACGCGACTGCGTAGCCATTATTTGTAGTCAAACCGAGAGCATTCAAGATAATCTGCAAAACGAAATATCGTGTTCCTTAAATTGTTATTCTTATACGCCACGACTCATCGCGTTACTCTACTTGTATTTCGTAAAAAACTAGTTTTAATTTTCATTCCGTTTCATTTTTACTGACGCATACTTAAACTCGAAGAGTGCACACGCGCGGACGTTTTACTAAAGGTATGTGTCTTATTGTACGCATACCAGGAGAAAAATACAATATTAAAATGTAATTATTCGTTCGGCCGGATAAAATTAATGGTCACCCGTACCTTCTTTAACAATAATCACAAGTATTTTAACGATAATGGCCGTACTCTAATAACTAACATGTGACATATGACACATGGGGAACACTAAAACGATAATTACACAAAGTACAGGCACGAGTAATAATGGACTTTAGTACAAACATTAAAAATTGTTAGATATACACAAATATGTGTTCCATACGTTCCATAATTTATTATCATATGTAGGTACGCCGACGCCTGGCGTACAGAGGTTTTTCGAGAGCACTTTTAGTTACTTTTAGTACTTACTAGCATACACCAATACTATTTTAAGGGGGTCGTAAGCAATGATTTTCTGCGAACAAAAGTTAATTTTTGGGTATGTTAAGCACAAAATTTAAAAAATGTGAGAATGTCGATCTAAAGAAGACTTCACGACGAATTCAAATTGGTTTTCAATCAACTATCGCATTACCTGATCAATCGGTACATTGGAAGTAGAAAACATCTAAATGCCTATGTTACGTGGGTGATAGACAGAGATAAAAGATCATGGCTTACAATCCCCTTAAGGTAGAAGTGTTTCTGTCATATCTAGTCTCTCTACGACTTACGTTTATCTTGGCACCCACCTCCTTACAAGACCACATCAGTTGCATTACTTTTTCACCTCTCTAGACAGAACTATATGCATTGGTACAAGGTTTAGCACATGTTAAGAATAACTTAACCTTTGATATAAAGTTAAGTCATGGACCCTATAGTTCGAAATTCATAGAATATTTTTGATTTTTTTTACTACTTAATAATAATGTTAATTTAAAAAAAAGTATTACTATAATTGGTTATATCCTATACAACTTATGGATTATAAAAATAAATTACAGATAGTTTAATGATTATTTGATAAAAATATTTCTTTTGGAAAAATTGAAAACAATTCAGTGCCACTCCGTGGACCTACGAGTGTAACTATCTACGGAGTATGGACTCACAGGGAGTCTATGAACGTTATGGTTACTATAATATATAAACTACTGGTTATAAATACTTCGATTCAATTTATCAACCATACGCCCAAAACGCAATATTTTACGAACAAAAATAACATATAATTTTTTAAAAAAAGTGCCTATAAAAATGGAATATTATTCAATTGTAAATAAACCGTCGTGGATTATTAAAATACAGTATCCGGTAATCCTATTGGTGATCTTCAAAAATCACACGGCTCGCGGATCAAAATAGTGAAAAATTGGTCTAAAACGTTAAGTTATAGTTATTTTTTGATTAAGAACATACAGAGCTAGTAACCGGCCGGCGGTAAAAATTCAATATTTCATAGATACATAGCTTTCTGTAAAAATACGATAGAAATTTTTATTTGTAAGTGTTACACCGCACACATACACATACACATAGTAGGTGTACAAAACAAATTAAATTCTAAAACCATATACGATCGTATGTATATATAATATTATAATTAGGTATGTATTATTATTAATTATAATTAATAATAACCAAAATCAATTGCTTTTCAATAAACATATAATTAAATCAATTAATCATACATTCATACTCATATATTTCTTAATGGTGTACTTAAGCCAGAGATTTTCATACTGTGGGCCACGACTCAAAAATGGGACGAGTTTAGATTATGTTTTGGTGGGTCACGTTAAACTTTTTAAAATACATAAATTGCTATGTAATATAAACATAAAATATTTGTAAGAACACTAATTTTAATTTTAATAAAATATAACATTATTTAAGAACACTATGAATACCAGTATATAATGATGCAGTATTTTCATTGAATTTATATTATATATTTAATCCAAATTTGGTTTTATCAAAAGTGCAAATAAGAAGAAAAGAAAATTGATTACTTATTTTAAGTCTTCAAAATTTAAAACATTTCCAAAATAGGTTGTACCATATAAATTTTGGGAACTTGGAGTAAGAGCATTATTTCTGTTTTCTGGGAAATATATTATATATTATAATAATTTTGAGTAATAAACATAATTGTATATGTAAAATACTAACATTCATATATGTATCCATGTATAACAATACCTATTTCAATGTGGCAATATTTTATTATATGTCATATAATTTATTCAATGCAATAAATTGAAACCTAACAATAAACTTTGGAAGATTTATTGATATTTTTTATTGGTTTTATTCTTTTAAATAATTCATATATTTCATCGAATAGATCTAAATTAAAACTTTTAACAATGGAACATCTTACCAATTATCAAATTTATTTCAAAAAGTTATTGCTAGTGTGCAATTTGTACATAAGCATTGTGTGTTATCAGTATCGACATAAAGCGTTTGTTCTATCCTTCTACGTATAGATAGATCTAATTTGGTTTGAATAATTCACGTTTCACAGAAAAATTCTAAACAATATAATACATTTTCGGTGTTAATATTTGAGTATTCTATAAGGGCAGTGAACGATTTTAGTAGAAAATGTTGTAGGCACCAGTCGTCCGGTCCCCCGCGAATGTTTTCAAAATACATAACACGGCTCAGATAATGTTTTGTAGTCATTATTGTAATCATCGTTACCTGTCTACAAAACGGCTAGACGAGGTAATAAAACAAATATTTTATGTAGATACCCCTAATCATACGTGATAAAAATGTATAGGTACAATTTACATTTTACGAATGGAATTGTTAAAATAGGTACCGATGATAATTTTATTATAAATGATAAACACAAATCGGTATTTTGCTCGCCGACTTAATTCTTAACAGAACTTGTAATCAATGGACGAAAATAAATAATTTTAATACATATAGGGTAATGAAAATCATGAAATATTTGATGAAAATCTTACTATTGATCTGAAAAAATTGATTCTCAAGGCTTAATATTGAAATCAGTTTATAAAATTCTTATCGCATCAATAGTATACGCTGAAAATAGAAAACTTTAAATTTCTCTACTGAGCGTATTGGTAGACAAAGACGGAAAATTACCGCTTCCAACCGTCTTAATCACAATCGGCTGCTGTACTTGACGATAACCGTCCATCGCCTCGGATGATATTGCGACATCGTGCGTTCATACCAAATACTTAAAGAATTCGATCTTTCGAGTTTGACGAAATATTTTCCATGCAGTATTAGTATTTTATTATTATTTATTAAACTTTATGGGACACGTATTTATAGATGTGGTAGTGGTGTTGTGGTAAAAACTTACACATTTTTTATATATAGATATCATTCTAGGTACCTGAGTAAAAATATTTTTATAGGTACCTATCAAATAGATTTTTTTTCTAACTGAAAAACGATTTATTACTTTAAATAAAAGTTTATGGTTCTCAATATTCTTACAAATTTATTGGGAAAACATATTTCTGTGCAATTATTACGTCACCCGGTTTTAGATAGTAATAATATTATACTATAATCAATGGTTTTTTACAGCCGAAATAAATCAGTTACAATTTTTTTTTTTTAAAAAATAAACTCATCAATTTATTAATTAAAAACAGTCTCCTCCAATATTTTAGCACAACTTTAAGTCCTTAATATAAATGACTGTAGAACAATATTATAGTAATATAACCTATGGAAATACTTTTTCCACTTTTTCATTTAGGTATTGATTCTTTATTTGTATAAACTTCAAGGGAAATTTCTGGTGGTATAAGTAAATACATAAGAAAAATGTTATGTGAACATCGCTAATTAGTGATTACTGATGACAATTTATAACAGAAATAAAATACACAATATTATAATTATGAATTACAATTTAATTTATTTCGTAATATCAGCATAGATAATCAACTAAATAATCAGTAAGGCAGTAACCATAGACCCCGAGATTTTCAACAATGACCTAGTCCCTACTCCCTAAATAAGTAGGTGGCCGCTCGAAAGTCATGCCGTGGCGCACATATCGAGTAACCGGTTATACTTCAAGTTTTATATATTAATACGGGGATACACCAATTTAATACCTAAAAATTAAATACCAACGGACTACTTTTATTTTCCCTGCAATTTTTACGTTTCATACGTCATAATTATATCTCCTTGCTCAAGAAAAAAAATATGGTCTAAATAACAACTCAAATAATTGTCTTCAATTTTAAACTGCTATGAAACAAAATTATTTAAAAAAATAACAATTAACCATATAGGTACGAATAGTATTGAGCTTAATGGCGATAATGTATTGTAGATTAAATGCAGGCACAGAAAAAGTATAGATCTAATGAATCTGATATAAATTAACAAGATATTGAGAGTATGAAAATCAGATATATGATGAGATAATATGAAGGTATCAGATTTTATTAAATAGGTAACATGAATTTTGAACAACTATGGCTCGAACTTACATAACTAAAAATGAATTATATTTATTTATTTAATACACGCCCGATGTGCATAGAGTACAGAAATATACATATATAATATAGCCGACTTAATAAACAGACTGTGGTAAAAAAGATATAACCAAAAAAAATTATTTGTATTTTTTACAAATAAGGTTAAATATAAATATTAATTAATATTGTAAATTATAATAAATTAAATAATATTAAAAAATTACATCATCTAGTGTTTTTGTAATTGTAATCATCAAAAGGACTGAGAAAATTATGTGTATGTTGAAAAAGTATCAACAAAATCATAATACTAACAAATCAATTCATTAATATTAAGTAATTTAAATTATAATTATGAAAATTTATAAACTAGCCCACGTAAATTAAAATTAGTTTTTGACGTTCTTAAAAATAAGATTTTACGCGTTGCAAGAAATAATTCTTCAGCTAAAAATTGCACCAGTTAAAGAAATAAATTAAATAAACTTGATTAGTTCTTAAACTAATAATTTAGCATTCATGTACCATTTCGTTTTTAATTTTTATAATGTAAAATAGTATTTATAATTAAGTTTAATACCTATTATAAGTAATTTTATTTTAAATAATATAGGAAAATATCAATACCATGTTCAAAAATATTATAAAAAAAAAGATTTACCTAATGAATTATATTATGTATGTTATTAAAAATGATTATCATTATATTTATAAAAGTTACTTAAAACTAAGATTATATAATTTTTATAGAAAAAATAAATTTCCATAGTATAACTTTTGTTCAATTATTTTGTCCTAATTTAATAATTAAAATTATAACACATTAAATTTGGCATGTTGTGATAAAAATAATAAATATTTACAGAAAATTTATAGCGGAATGTAAAATACATACAAACGCATTAAAAACCTTCCAATATAACATTATAGTACCTCTACAATAACTAGGAAAGAGAATGGAGCCAATTTTTATTTTACTACATAATTTCTTGATTAGGGTTGATTGAGGATAAGTATAATAACAGCAAAAAGATAATAATGATAATTTAATCTATAACTGTATACTATTTTTCTAGTTGATAAAGTTAAATAGTATATGTGTTATTTTTTATTTTATTTTTTAATTAGTCTATTTTTTTAAGGAGGGCATGACAGCTGTAGGTTTTTACTTATTTAATAGTAAGTGTATTAAAGGGATTAAACTAGTCGGTATGAGAATAGGCATGTATAACGCCATTAGTATTGTGTGGTTACCTATTTGACTACCAGCAGTGCCTAGTGGTAATTAGCCGCAGTACTAACAGTGACTGTTCCACCACACTATGCCATATGCCACTTGGTATTGCTATAGTATAAATATAACATTGCTATTATATGTATATATAACCTTAAAACAACATATTATAAATATAACTAAAAATATTATTCTATTATTTCAAAACTATGAGAATATTTATTCATATACCTATGGAATAATTTATATTATACTTATGGCTTATACGGTATTTGAGTTTGAGGATGTGCTTATGATTCATAAATTCATAATAAAATTTATTGAAAACCTTTATTAGTTCATTAATCTAATCATCTTTTAAAAATATTTTTGGAATAAATACTTTTTCACTGTATATGGATTGTAATCCTTTCATCTAAGATAATTTAATGCAAGAGATATTTTGTTCAATATATAATTTAATTACACATAAAGTTATCAATAATTGTAAATATTTTACAAGACATACAGAAAATAATTTATACATAATGCTGTGAAGTTGAGTAGTATTCAGAAAATATAACCAGAGACTACCTTTTAGTTTTTATGATTCGGTAAAAGGTTCTGGTTTTAGTTCTAGTTTTTGAAAAATACAAAATAAGAGCTAGGGTTCCGGTTAAACCCGATATTATAGGATTCTAAATGTAATTTTTTTTTTTTAAATTTATTCCACTTTAATTTTTGATATTTATTCTTATATTTGATTATGCTATAGCCTTAAGCTGTCTGTCTGTCTGCCTGGCAGCATAAAATATTAATAAGTATGAATAGAAATACAATTTCAAGACGGAAATATTTAATAAATGTATTTATGCTTCAAAGTATTAAGAATAAAAACAAAATTAATTGTGCTTGTAATATCTGATATTTTTCATTTTATAGTGAGGGTTTCGGTTCGGTTCCAGTTCCTAATATTTTATAGGTTTTTGTGTTCCAAAACCGGTTTATTTCGGTTTGATTCCAATCCCTCAATATAAATCTTTTAATGCTAGTATTAAATTGTCAATGGAATCAGATATTGAAGGTTCTCTTCAAATTTTAAATTATATAAAAAAAAGACTAAATTAAAAACTAAAATAATTACCATTTCAAGTAACTAATATCTATACTAATTTTATCACTAGCACAATATGTACTTTTAATTATATTATTATGAATAATTTTTTTTTTATTAATAAAGGAATATGAATTTTTATTTCTTCAAAACAAGCTTTACTAATGTAGACAATCATTAGATAATTTTTGTTGAAACATTTGTACAAATATAATATGTTATATAAAAATTTCAAAATTGATTTAACATGAAAATAAATTATTTAGGTATATTATTTTTATTTAACAAACACAAAAAATCATTTTATTAAGCTATAAACATAATTTGTAAATAATAAAAATTAAAATTAAACACTGGCTTGTTCTATATGCCAGTTAAAATAATCCAATTTATAACTTTTACATTTTAAAATTTTGTAATTTCAAGCAAACCAAATGGAAAAAATATGGATATTATGGAACATACTCAAAAGTGACTAATAATAAAATTGTATAATTTTTCATTGAAATTTAGTTAAAAGTTCTAAAATTATTTTAAAACAATTAAATATTAAAAATAATTTAAAAGTAATTGAGTTTATTGAGTTTCTTACTAAAAATTAATAATAATAATAATATATTTTATTTAGCTAATAAACAAACAACAAAAAATAATATATATAGTTTAAACATAAGACATTTAACAAGTTTACAAGCTCATCTTATAAGCATAGATATGCTTGAAGACGGATTGGCTGGATTCGTGTTATGAGTTAATATGCATATAAAGAAAAAATTTATGTATTTATAATATTTAGTAAATTATAATTGACAAAGTAATTTACATCTAGGTTAAAATAAAGTTATAATATGTTTCTTATACTTCTTAAAATTATAAAAAATAGTTAAATTAATATTATATTTTCGCAGTAAATTAATTCCTTTAATTATTGAACTCTGTGTTCCAAAATTAGTATTAATACGTAGTGCACTTAAATTACAGTTATTTTTTATTCTAGTATTATAACAATGCAAAGGTTGAAATTGACTTTACTTTTTACTTTTATTTACTTTATACATATATAATAAAATCGCTCGTTAATAAACTTGAATAATAATAATTCTGACTTTTAACTCTGAGTAAATTGAGCAAGTTGGATACAATTTTAGTTTTTCAAGTATAATTTTGATCAATAAATTAGTAGTAGAATATATTACATTTATATGTGTGGAGTATGTACACCCTCATATTGAAATACCGTACGATAAAACTGATTGTACAAGAGCTAAATAGATTACTCTAAGAGTTTTAATATCTAACATATTTTTGAGCAAACGGAACTTATATAATAATTTTCTAAGAAGATTATTTACATAATAAGTATATTCATTAAATTTTAATCTATGGTCAAAATTTATTCCTAGATATTTAATACAATTAACTCTATTCAAAGGTAAACACTCACAATGATTATTTAAGTATCTATTTACATTTATAAGAGTGCACACACAGGGAAAAATCAGTATTTATAATATTTGAACTATTTGTGATATTAAAGACAATATATTTAGATAGATTTATTTAGCTGTAAGTTATTGTTATCATACCAATCATTTACTGCAGCTAGACAGCTATTAGCTATTGTATATAAATGTTCATAGTTATGGTTTTTAATTGAACAGAAAACTTTTTATAAGAAGTATCAATTTTATTTTTTAATGTCTTGATTACTTGAACCTAAAGAAAAAGAAAAAAATATTCAAGATATCAGAAGATCAAAATAAATTATCATTAAAATATATTTGAAGAAACCATAATTTGAGCTAGGTATCATGACTCGACTTGAATTTTGTTTTATAATAAAAGGTGTATGTATTTGATTTAATTTATTCATTGACTACCGACTACAAAGACACCAACAATGGTTCGGATAACAAATTGAGCATTGATGTTAATATCTTTACTCAATTTCTATATTGTACATATTGAGATGAAGGGTTGGGTCACCTTATTTTAACTGGCTTTACCGAATAATCATAATATAAACCCAATGTAAAAATGTATTATGAAAACATGCCAACTAACTTCTTAATTGAGTTTGTTCTGTTATCATATAAATGTGGTTGGACCATAAATATGTCTGGTGAAGATTGATTAGCACTCCTAAGTTCACTTATAGTGATTTGACAACATACAGGAACTTCAAAACGACTCATTTAAAACCTAAAACGAATACATTTTATTTAGTTTATTATGATTAGAAACTTAAATATTAGAATCTTATAATATGTGTAAAATCATTAAATAATAGTAACAAATTTAAAATCTAGTACCATAACTATGATTTGAAAACAACAAACTGCATTCTGAACACCAGATAAATGGAAAAACTGAACTTATAATATCAAATTTATCTCCAGGTAACCAGATTCCATTTTTATTAGGTGCTTTTGATGAATAAATTTAGTATTTTAATATTTTCTCCCTTAATGTATGAAAATATTTAGTGGTTAACAATGTGTATCGCACTTGAATTGACTCTTGTAACAACAATAAAAATAGAAATCAATATTAATAATTAATACTCATTTAATCGACATATTAAATATAATAAAAACAGTTTTTACTTATCTTAATAATATCCTTATATATATATAAAACAACGAGCAATCTTTATAAACACATTTTTCTGTGAAATTATTTCAATTACTCTCCTTGGATGGCCACATGTTGCCTTTTTTAATTGTTTGTCATGAGGGAGGGAAACCATATATTTATACGATAGGTACCACTTTTCTGAATACACTCTTGGTCATTTTTTGATTTTTTTTTTTTTTGGCATAGTTATTACAAATATTCCTCTGACTGTTCCATATATTGACATCAATGACAGCAAATATATAGTTATATAACTATAAAAACAAAAGTCAGATCTTTAAAATTGTAATGCACTTATACCTAAAAATATCTGTTAAATAGTTCTATGTGATTATTGATATAAGTCCATTAATTATGTTACTAACCATCATATTCTATTATTATTTTTGTAGTCCACATTAATATCTTTTTTGCCGTTTACAGTTTTTCGAATTTTGTCAACTAAATTACATGCATCTGAATAATTTTTTTATTTAATTATAAGTAACTACATTAACGGTTTGTACAAAACAAATAATATGTTTCACTCTGTCAAAAATATAATATATAATTATAATTGAAATTGTTATTATAGTTATTAAATGTTGTAACTGTAACTATGCCACAATTTACTGTTAATTATTTAATTATTTAACTAAAATAATAGTTACCTCTTGATGAACATTTCTATGTAATAGAAAATTGTAAGTTGATAATGCCTGTATATTAGATGTTCCTTAGCAAAAGTATCAGATTCAATATCTCATTTATCAGTAAGTTGATTGAGTGTTTAGATAAATTGTTATACTTGAAGTCTGAAAAAAAAATCAAATATTATTATTTATTAGGAACTATCCACCCTTAAAATGCATTTAGGTATATTAAAGTAGTTTACTTCAATCAAATAATACACAATAATAATTTTGTAATATCAGAACGGCCTTGAATGTCATAGCACTGATCTTCAAAATATAATGAATTCTGATTACCCTTCTATAAACAGCATAGCCGGTGAAAATGTATGTTTACCAGTGCCATAATTAAACTTACATGATTTAACTGGCTTTATCTGTAGCACATGAATTATTAACAATTAAGATTGTTTGAAATAGTTACCTTCGAGTTATTTTGATGGCTCTGTTTCAGTAAGAATACAGTTCCAATCTTGTCCTGATCATTGGATATGTCTTTTTCACATATTTCGCATTTGGTCTTTACATATTATAATAATTATTAATTGTACTACAGTACCTACTTGATTAAAATTAAATGAAATGTCTACTATTAATAAAATAAGTACTTGATATTAATGAATAAATAATTGATAAGAAAAATGAAGTTATAATCTAAAGAGATGTCGGCGGCAACAGCCGGCGCTCATAAAAATGAGATTTTAACCTTACTGGTTTACCATACATTACCGTTAGGTTCTAACCCAACGGGCCACCGAATCGCCGACAACTTTACTATCTCACCGTTTTGTCGTAGTAGTGTTGCACTATGTACGGCCACGGTGCGTCAGCGCGTCAATGCCATTGTAATCGAAAAACCCAAGTTCATTAATCCAATAACCATAATGAATTTTTAATATTTGTATACAATTTAAATTCGCACGGCCCGATGTAGAACTGTAGGAAATGATTGTACACATTTCTATGTCCGTTTGAATGCATTTTTTTATCTTGTCATTTTTGACGGTTAACCGTATAAATTACGGTTACGGTATAATACTTAACCCGGTATAACCGGAAAATTTACATTTTCGAAGACTTGAATTTTTTTAATTTAGACTTGAGTAAAATGATTGAAACACAATAATTATATTTACGCTTACGCACAGTGTACTGCACCTCGTGCGTAACAAATTGTATATAGTTTAGGTACACTTATATAAAGTTAAATCTCATGTCTTCCTATATGGTTATATACCGTGGATGGATGCAACTTTTTGGTTATACCGAAGGTAGATGAAACAAAAAAGTTTTCTGAAAATCTGTAATCAGTGTTTACTTGTTTTTCCGAATATCCTTAAAAGATTATCGTATTGTCATTTAGGACATTTGTGCGTTAGTAAAAAAGTTTTAATATTTGGAATCGTTTCCAAAATCGACACGTGTTTCAGATTATAAACGGGAATGTAGGTAATTGTGTTGACCTCACTTAAAAGTTTAATATAGGTACTCGTATTTTATTCCGTGAAAATATTTATAATTTATTTTATTCTAATTATTGATATTTAAATTAATATTTATTATAATTTTTGATTTGTTGAAAACAGATTGGGAAAAAATGTATATTACTTTCGAAATAGATTTTATGATCCACATCGATTTAGGAATCCTGTCAGAATTTATTTTGTGCTACCAAGCCCCTTCGCAGCACACTTTGCGAGAAAATTAATGTCCACACTAAATACACGGTTGGTTCATATTCTCAATCTATTCTTAAAAGTAACAATTATTATTTTATTTTATTTCATTAAAATATATACTTTTATTTTAAGTTCATCAAATAGCCCTGTATCACTTCCACACTTTCACCATAGCTTTAATATGAAGCGGGATTCCTACGTTAAAAGCATCAATGAATTATAATTATATGCAAAACAAAAAAATTAGTTGTTGTGAATACTTAAACAAAAATCTTGTGGACAAAAGTGTTTCTTCTAAATTTACTGATAATTGAGCTACAAATAAAAAGTCAAATTAACTTACTAATACACAATGATGGCAATCATCACTACAATGAAAACAATGGCAACAGCAAAAAATAATTAGTATCGAATGAAAATATTAATGATAGTCACAATAAAACAAAGGATCAATCGTCATGCGATATAGTGTCATTGATTCAAATCAAGAGTTTCAAAAATCACCAGATCTGAAACAATCAAACGTTTGCGAACAAATTATTTTGTCTTCTGGACCCATGTCATCACTAAAAAAATACGGCGATCCTTCTACATCAGCTCAGCTAGCTCATAGCAATAAAATGGATAATACGATGAATTCACTAATCATTTCTTGGCTACACAATGACGAAATCTCATTAAGTAATTCAATGAACAATCAACCAGACAGTAAGATAAACAATTTTCACTCAGTAAAGAGCCCTGAAGAGTTTCTAAATAGTAATATACATTCTGAACAATCCTATCAAGCATCGGTATCATTACTATTTCCATTTACGAACACATACAATGCAGAACAAATAAAACCCCTAAGAAAAATGATTTATATTATATCATTCTATTTACCTACGGGAATAATTGAAAGAAACACGATAAATTCAAATGATTCAATATTTATTTGTCACCACTCCTAAAAAAAAATTAAAAACCGGTGACTCATTATATATATATGTTTAGTATGCGAAAAATATACAGAAGATTGGAGTGAAATAGACCAACACACTATTTGAAATATTTGAATTTCTAAGTAATAATATAATTTTTGTAGTGGAATAAAATAAATAAACTGTTTATTGTATTCGTAATTATATATGTATGTGTCTTTTGACTCTTGAGTATCCAAACTGTATGGAATTAATACATATATATATATATTAATTATATCAGTGTATTTTCATTTTACTTAGTAAAATTAGTCTAAGGTGAACCATGGATAAAACAAAAACCTATCTAGGATGAATATTTAGATAAGTTTCATCACAAATTAATAATTATTATTATGAATATTATAAAATTATTAACCATTATTATAATAAAAATGTTTTAAAACCGTTCCTAATTAAATATATTATTATATGAATTTATAGGTAGTATAGGTAAGTACTTGTTTGTTTTGTTTAGTACGTACTTATATAGTGACAATACATTTGTAGATTGCGTGTTATAATTTATGTTATTATAGATTCGTTTATGAAAATGTAATATTAAAAAATATAAATTTTATAATCAAAAAAACGCGGGCTTTTTACCCGCGAAATCAATAGGAAATAACAAAAATCGGCCGCTAGGTTCGTGCGTGCGTTGCGTGTTCCCTCGGACGTGTTTCGAACTCGAAATTATGATAAGAAGTTAAGAAGTATTTAGTTATACTGCGATCACCCATGTGTCAAGGTTAACCCGCAGTCGCTTGCCGATCAACAGAAGTAATTGGATTGTTGGACGATTACCGGTTCTTTCTTCGGTGGTTTCGTGATTCATTAGCTCACCACGACTCATCAGTCATCACATTAAGGTAAATTTTATTTACAATCACAATATCAATTTCGTCACTAAAATTAATATATATATATATATATATATATATATATCTGTGTGTGTGTGTAGGTATTTTATTATGTACATAATGAACACACTGGTAAATTTTGTTGCGTACAGCAACTTATTATCTAAGAATTCCCGTTTATTTTTTAACCGTCGTGGTGTACTTATCATAAAATATAATCACAAACACAATACCCACCTGTGGTATTATCAACAAAATTTCGGTCCTTGAAAATCTATAATATCTATAAATTATAAATATTTTATGTATTATAGTATATTAACCTTGAATACCAAAGAAATTAGGCGTAAATTAGTTGATAATATATGGTTGACCTTCTTAATTATTATAATATCAACCGCCTAGAATTATTATTTCAAATTGTGTTGCATGTTCGAATTCATTTTACTAGATTATCATCATTATTCTTTATATCTATAGTTGTAAAACTAGTTAAGTAGTTAGCATTTTTTTCGCTAGACCTTTATATTCCGTATGAATGTTTTTCGATATGTTTCTCGATCGATTTAAAAAATATGTAACTTTGTCTATACTACGCTCTAATTATTAGTTTACGTATTATTAAATTTTTATTATCTGATCATTGTTTTCTTTCATCATTCAATCTGTTGAATTTGAATTTTAAAAAACAATTTTCCCAGCATCATTTGAGTATTAAATTACTAAATCAATAGGTAAAATAATTACTTGGGTTGATGAGTTTGGAAAGTTAAATAATACTCATTGGAACTTCATAGGTATAAATTGATAACTCAAAATTGGAATAATTAATACATTATTTAACTTTCCAAACTCACAAACCCAAATATTATTTTTCCTATTGATTTGACATAACATCTCAGTTCTACGCAAGTATCATACTCAAATAACGCTGGAAAAATCATTTTTTCAAAATTCAAATTTAACAGACCGTTAATTATCTCCACATTTAATGTTAAGACTGAAAAAACAAATTGAAAACAGATAATAATATACTTTAAGACTAGAAAATCAAAGTTAGTTTAAATTGGTATATCAATTATCACTTATCAGTGTTCCAAATTTGAACTGTTATCACCAGTTAAATACATCTGAGAACAAACGATTTGGTGATGGGGCTCTAGCAATGTATGGTGTCCTTATATGCGTCCTTGCACACATGACACAAAACAAAAAACCGCAACCAATTTGTTATTTTTTTATCATTTAAGGGTATGGTTATGCGGGTAGTTAATGCTCTCGTGCTATTCTTTAAGGTACTTTCGATGCTTTGTTAATCTTAACTTCAGTATTTAAATGAAAAAAGGTACAATACTTGAAAACTAACGTTGTTATAAAATATGAGTATTAGGTATAGACGAAAAATTTCAATCCATATTTTGTACATTTTTCAACGTTTATGTTCCAATATATAGTATATACACAAATAAAATAACCCAAAAAATTAATTAATAGTTAAATAATTTTCAACTAGGTATTTGTACATACTTACCTAATATTTTTATCACATATTAAATATTATTTCATTTAGATAACGAATTTTCACACCTGCCATTAACAGTTTAAAAATATACAATTATTATACTACCAAATTACCTATGCAACTTAAATTATGATTTTAGTACCGTGTTAATCAATTCAACCCCTCGGGATATTATTATTTCGAATATAAACTTAATATATAGGCAAATAGACAATATTTATTATATTTAACAATTAATAGTATTATAAGGTATAACTAATAGATATTTCTGTATACCTATAATAAAATATTTTATTTTGCATGTACGAATTTCCTTACGAATTTTTATTACGGGTATACGGTGTACCTATATACGGCTATAGGTATCCCCGTATACCCTTCAATAAGGTTCTAGGTCAATTCATCACGAACCACATTTAAATTAAATAACTAACATTTTTATCATAATAATTTAATTTATTTATAATTTATTCTTAAATTATAAAAATGCCTTAAAATAATTGTATTCCTATAAAATATTTGTGAAATTAAATACAAAGTATGAATAGTAAATAAGTAATAATAATATTTATAACATTAAGATTATATTCGTGCAATCGTAACAACGTTATGTCTAAACTTTAAAATGGTCATAGAAAATATTTTATTGCGATGTATACATGGTTTTACTATTCATATTTTGTATTTAATTTAACATTATTTGTTTTATAGCAATAAAATTATTTTATCTAGAAGGAAATAATGTCATAGTTAACATTTATTTATAAATACAATAATTCACTTTGACTAAACAATTATTTTAAGGCATTTTTATAATTTAAGAATTAATTATGAATAAGTGAAATTATTAAGATAAAAATATTAGTTATTTAATTTGACTTTAGGTCAAGATGTATTTTACGGCGATGTATTAAACCGCGATGAATTGACCGTATACCCTCAAATACATCACTGAGTATATTGTTTTTATACACAATGTAAAACATTTTGCTGCACAATTATTATCATGTCAATGCCATGCCAAGTTAAGTTTTTGCATTTACATAATGTTTTATTATTTCTGCTTAGTTAGATGTACAGTCTAAAATTGGAAGTATCAAATATTAATTTTATAAAATATATGTTACAATACGTATGTAGGATATGAGTATGTGATTATATTGTGTCTATGAGTTACGTATTTATATCAGTGATCCAAATTGTTTTCATCAAACGTAAAATAAGTTATGTAAAAATGGCAAAATGCATATATATATATATATTATCACAACTCCCATAACTAAATAAAATAAAAGAAAATACTCGATAAAATAAATAATTAACCTTTTATTAATTAAATATTCAAATATGTTTACTGGGTTATGACCGTATGCGAATATTGTATGTACTATGAAATAGTGTGGTCTTTGTCGCATGTGTCCTTTAACGAATAGGTACTAGATGAACGACGTGTTGCTATACGAATCGTTTAGTTTTAGTACCTAATCAATATTATTTATATTTTAGCGAACTACTTTAAATACCTACATGTTAGTAACGTGGTTATGCGTGCTACTTAGGCTATTTGATTTCAATTTCAATTTTATCAACGCTTTAGTGCAATTAGTTATTTAATTATTATATATACATTTTGGACACCTTTTTTTGTATGTTATCATTATATGCGAGGCGAGTCATACAAGCCAACTATTATACAGTTTATATATTATTTAGATTTAGGTTATAGTTTACTTAGAAAATAATAATAATGGATTATTCTGTGTACCAAGTACTTATTATCAAATCATACACTTTATGTTGATATTAAACAAAAATACTAAACAACTATAATCATTCAACATTTCCGGTGATCATTGATCGTTCTTTTTTCAATGTTGCATCTCATTGATTTTTAAATTAGGTGCAGCAATTTTTAAAAAAACTAAATAATGATAACCAAGACGCCAATAGAAGGGTCATAAAAAGTTGAGACTAAGACATGTACCGTGTTTGAAAAAAATTTAAAACCACTATTCTATACGTAAAACTAAAACTTAAACACTAGGCTTCATCTATATTCGATCCTAATTAGTTATTACTATATCAGTAGTATTAGCATAACCCATATTATAGTACATAAAATGTATAAATGAACTAACCCATATCTTCATAATATTCTTTTTATAGATAATATCATAATTATTTAAATACGATCGTCTTTGCTGAGATTCAAAATGTCAAGCGTAGACTCCATCGAAAAAATGTTGTACCAGACAGAACAAGAATACACGGAAAAGCAAATGTTAAACTCTCATAATTCTTCCAACTTATCTGTTCGACCACGAACTCCAGAAACACCAGATGAACATCAAAACCAGCAATCGCTTTTACCAACTCAACTAAAATCCACAACACCTAGTTATCAACAAGTCTCCATTCAGAAAAGCTCTTTGTCTGCTGTTCAATCATTACCAGAGTTGTCAAATGAAATGTTAAACTCTTATATGACTACCAATTCGCCTGAACGTCCTGAACGACCACAAACTCCAGCACCACCCGTAAAACATCAAAACCTGCAATCACTATTACAAACTCAACTAAAATCTACAACACCTAGTTATCAACAAATCTCCATTCAGAAAAGCCCTTTATCTGCTATTCAATCGTTACCAGAGTTGTCAAATCAAATGTTAAACTCTTGTGTGACTACCAATTCGCCTGAACGTTTTGAACGACCACAAATTCCAGCACCATCCGTAGAACATCAAAACCTGCAATTCCTATTACAAACTCAGCAAAAATCCACAACACCTAGTTATCAACAAATCTCCATTCAGAAAAGCCCTTTATCTGCTGTTCAATCGTTACCAGAGTTGTCAAATCAAATGTTAAACTCTTGTATGACTACCAATTCGCCTGCACGTCTTGAACGACCACAAGCTCCAGCACCACCCGTAGAACATCAAAACCTACAATCGCTATTACAAACTCAACTCAAATCCACAACACCTAATTATCAACAAGTCCCCATGTTTACTATTAAACCATTATCAGGGTTCTCAAAAAAAACATTTAAGTGGCATCCATGTATTACTCCTGTCAATACTAGGTGCTTATACAGCAATTATGATCAACATTATGATAATGCTAGTAGTCTAGGTAATAGAGCGTCCGCAGGATTCGATTCAAATCAAATGCATCAAATCAAGTCACTGAAAAATGTTCAAACAGCTTTCACTGCTACTTCCGAATCATCTGAACAATCACTGCAACTTCATAAAAATCATCAAGCAATGCTACAGACTCAATCTTCAATCGTAGAAAATCAAAATCAGCAATCTCGAACCTTTCTCGAACCACCAACTGTAAGGAACCAACAAGTTCCCATAACGAAAACCCCATTACCTGTTGTTGAATCATTACCAGATACTTCAAAAACCAACTATTTAAACGTCAATTATTCATTAAATACAAATACGTTAAATGGTAGAAAACGTGGTATATCCTCTAGATCATTGGCGCATAGCATTGAGTACAGAAACATGAATCCTAACGGCAACATGGATGAGTTTAATAGTCATGCGGTTCATCCGTCTTCTGTTAAAAGCTTCGAAACGTTGACATCTTCCCAAAATACATGTGTAAATGTTTCAATGCAGCAAAATAAAATGATTAATTATAATAACATCAACAAAAATGTAATTGATAGAAGAGCTCCATCTCTTAGTACTTATGATTATTCTGAGTTTCAATTGGAAAGTCAGACTGGCTTACGAGATATTAGCCAGGGTCAAAGTAATACGAATAACTCCAACACCATTTTGCAAGAGCCATCAACCAGCAGCGTCAATATGGATTCTAAACCTTCGACTTTGATCGCCTCTCCAACCGCTATTGCCGCGGACCATAATTATTCTAAACGACAAAAACAAGAGGTTCAAGACAAAGAAAAAAATGAAAAAATTTAAAAAAAAAGCGAAATTCCGCTATATGTCCGGGATATTTATCTTAGTATTTGTAGGACCTACAAGACCTAAAATGTAGATATCAAAACACCGAAAAAACTAAAATTTCTTAAAAATCAATACAACCAAAAACGTTGATAAGTCCAATTTATTACAATTCTATACTTTCTATAACTCGTCAAAAAATACAACTGTAACCATAATTTTATTATATTATATTATACTGTCCAATATTTATATTGACACGTTTTATGAAGTATACAAGGTTCAAAATTCTGTGGTTTTTATTTTTAAAAAAAAATATTTTCAGTGTTGTATATACAAAATTTAAAACAATGTTAACGTATGGATATACATATAAGTATTGCATAATAATTGTATATATTTGTAATTAGGTAATATAATGCTCTATAGTCTATACGACTACAGTTACAGACATTTCTTGATATGGACATTTACATTATTTTTTTTTTTTGAACAATCACCAAAAAAATATATTTGTACTTAATTCGAGTTCTAAAGCAACAGTGAGCTGTAAAATGACCAGCTTTGGCAGCAGCTGTCAGGTGATACTCATCTGTCATCCCAGTTGAAATCAACCTTAAATTCGTCTATTAGCTATGAAACTATGTGCCTATGTATAAATAAGCCACTGCTTTTACTACTTATTATACTCAATAAGTTTTAATACATTATAGTAATGTTATAATGATGTAATATAATCATAATTACAGCTGTTACATAATTATTGTTATGTTAATATTTACTTATACAAGAGTTAAGATTATATGTATTTTTTTAATATTTTGAGTTAATATTATACTTGGCTCAAATATCCAATTTTATATTATAATTTTAAAATAGTTAGGTATTCAATTATTTTCAATGTATTATAGTTTTAGGTACAAGGTTCGAGCTAAAAATCCTTTGGATTAGCAAGCTATACCTATTGTAATTAATTATTATCGTATACAGCTCAAATAGCCAATAATTTGTATAATATCTACATTATATGCTCAACTTTATATTTTGGATATAATAATTATTTGATTACAATTTTTTAGACAGGATTTTTTAACCAATAATTTTTAGCATTTATAACTTAGTTTAATACCTAATTAATTATTAATTAAATTATTTTGTATAATCAATTATATTATGTATTATGTATTGAATTATTATCTTTATGCTTGTAGGTACTTTTATGTATTGATATATTATTTTATGTTTTATAAAACTATTAAAACCAAAATTATATAAATTTGATTGAAAAAATAAAATTCTTATAGTAATTATATAAGTACTGACTATTGTTGAATTATATCATACTAATTAATGTTTATAAATAGTCTATAAATAAAGATCAATAAATAATAATAAATAATCAAATTTGGTATCTAGTGAAAAAAAATAATCAATATTTACTAATCTCAAGTTTAACAAACAGTTTTAGGAAAATGTAATATACAGATGCATTAAAATATTTAAAATTGACATAAAAATACAATGATTTACAAGGTTTGCAGCAGAAGTATGACCTTTTAACAAATAGCCGCCATTGAAACAGGTAGATTTAGTTTTTTTGATGCGTGAAATTGATAGTTACTTACAAGAAAGTGTTTATAGAAAGATTAAAAATGTAAAATTAAATCCACCGAGTTACTTATCTAGGTTATTGTTTAAAATCTGTATAAAATATGTATTACTTCATCTACTCTGTAGGTACTGGGTTCGGTTATACGGATGAATAATATTCATTATTATTATATGCATCGCTGTAACTGACTAATAAGTCCATGGATAAACCAATTATGTATTTAGTTTACCGATGTCTCAACAGTCAATATTATTCGTGTCGATAATTGGAAATACGTAAACACATATATTATTGAATTACAATAGATACCTAGCTGATTTAAAATGTGTATTTGGATTTTGCACAGCGATTGGCATTTACCACAATGCACTCTGGGTTATTCGACTAATTTATGATATAGAGGTGCCTGAAGCTGTCCGTTAAATTCAATGTGGTAAAGGTTTTAGGCCCTTTGAAAACAAAAATATAGTAGCTCGGGAACAAAATGTAACATATAACTAATGTTTTTTTGTAATGCCACATTAGTTCGATATACAAACAGTAATAATTTGTAATTTGTACTATAATTCCATAGGAAAAATATGAGTTTTAGTAGTTCAATATATAACTACATAAGTAATAAACAATTACTAAAATAATAATAGTAATATAGGTACGTGTTTTTTTTTTTTTGTTCTCATCTTATTATTAAATAAAGTCTTTATATTAATAATAATAATAATAATAATAATAATAAAATAAGAATAAAATTATGAATAAAAATTCTTTAACATGAAAATCTATTAGCAAAATAAAAGAACCGGATGGGCCTTGCTCTGCTGTACAGTAGGGGGTAGAGTGCACCGTGTTCATTAGATAGGTAATTATAATGGATTTGTTAAATTTGAAGGCAATGCTACGTTTCATTCGAGCGAAAAATGATTCTGAATGGAGATGTTTTGTTAGTCTAGAATAGGTAATAGGCAGTGATGTATTGGAGGGATGTATTTGTCAACCACAGTGTATACCTTTTGAAAATAGACGATATGCAGGTATACTAACGACAACTTACTGCAATATTGATAAATCATAATTGATAATCCATTCTTCGGTTGATGTGTATACTTGTTATATAATTTGTAATTTATTTTATGCGTATAACTTAATAAATAATAATTATAATAAATCAAAAAACCTACAAGCTAGAAATAGCTTTTTTGTTTATTTAAAACTTTTTTAAAACCTTGAAGTTAAATAATAGTTAACATTTTATTTACATACAAACTCAAAGACTCTTGTGTGAAAGTGAAGATTATAATACATTTTATGGACTGTGTATGGTAATGCGTAATTGGTATTTATTCCATATTTCGAGTGTAGGGAGAAAAAAAATTGTTTTGAATAAAATATAGTTTAATAGTGCGTACCTACTCCCAAAAATATTTTTATCAATACACCGCTAGTAATAGGTATGTATAATATATACATATTATGTTATTTTTTTATGTAATATTATGTCAATTTTTAAACTTCAACTGTTTCCGTTAATCGAACATGTATTGATACTATGGCAAAAGAGTGAAATCGTGTTATGTGACACCACCATGTCTACCCTCCCCCCCCAAGTCTAGTAGACGCACCTTTGCTTGGAGCCGTCGTGTGGGCACTTAGAATTGCGACGGGTACCGGAAAATTACCACCCAGCTTTCCTCTTTTGTTGGGAATATTTCCTATAATCGGCTTCTACATCGATGAGGTTGTCCTCGTCCTCATACGCCTGCATCGGTTAGTGCGATACGGCCGTTGGAGGATGACTCAGCGGAGCTGGTCCGATGAGAGGTGGTGCAGTCGGTGCTGAAACCTAGGGGCCTGGATCTCGGAGAAGACCCGTAGCCCGGCCAAGTCCACTAGGTCTTATTTTTAATATGGGACGGATTTCGAATTATTAATGGGCCGCCGACATGATTTGTGTTCATAACCACAATTAATGATATTATTTAATCTTGCTAATAACCTATCTAAATAATTATATCGTGATAACATCATAGTACGATTAAGTGAATCCAAACACTACAGTATTATAATATAGATAAATGGTGACGTAATAATCGAAAAATGTTACTAATTGTAAATATGTAACATTTTCGAGGAATAATTTAATTACTATTTACAATTAACTGTCTAGATCAGTGGTTCTCAATTTTTTTAGGACCATGACCCAATTTTGCTCCGAAACATCTTTCGCGACCCACATAGTTTCACTTTTCAAAATGTAGTTAAGTAAAATAAACATACGACTTATTACGACCTATTATAAATTATAATTTTAAAACTCGCCGTAATTTTTGGTACTATATTATTACTATAATAAAATACAAGTATATAATATAATTTATTATACATTTCTTCGAATCTATATATAATTGAAAAAATTATTCACGACCCACAGCTCGAGAAACGCTGGTCTAAATGTTATAGTGATAAGTTTAATACTCATCTGTGTGAGTGGTTAATTAGTTTGTCCCTAGGGCTCTTGATTTCTGTCCACGGCCCTGCAGCGGAGCATCGTCGTCCGTGATCGAGGTCCCTTCTTGCGGGGCATAGTATCCGCATCGGCCTTTCACGCCCGTTGTCTCCGTTTCAGGAGCTGGATACCGGACTCGACGGTGACGGTGTTCGCATTGTCACCGTTCGTCATAGGCGTAATTCAGGAAAGACTTGGAGGAACTTAGCCTCTCCAATATTAAAATTAGCCCCTCCAAATATTTACTCTTGAATCCTTCGTTAATTATCTAACATACATGTTACAGTAAACATTGTTTGAAAAGTCTCTTTAAGTAAAAAACTGAAATCGCGTCTATGCCGCTCGTCGTGGAGCCCATGGTCGGACGGTATAAGTGAGTGAGATGTTTTTCGGCCGTGCCGCCGCCGATTGAGGCGCACTGTTCAACCGTGTTGCTGGTCGTAGCATAGTGCTCCCCGCCGTGATATCATTTTTATAGCGACCGCTGTGCAGGACACTGCGCTCATGTACATGTAATATTCAACGACGTTGCCGGTATTGGAAACGAAGAAGCCGTTTTGAAAATATAGGTAAATATAACAGTAATTAAGACTTGTTGATTAGGCTATAGGTAATTTACACAAAAATAAATAGGTCTCTAAAACACGATTATTTTAATAATATATACTTCGTTATAACCCTACGTAGGTACAGCGTGGTTTACTTTTATATCTTCTAATAATTGTGCCTGTTGCTGCTCTGCTTTTAATTGTATTCTTGTAAAGTTCTTGCACTGATGTACGTAAATGAGCGTTGTCAGTTGTCCCGGTGTCCCGAAGAGATGTCTCAGGACATAAAAATGTCCCGAATTTAGGTTATAGTTTTAAAACACCGATTTTGATTAAATGTATAGAAACAAGATTATGAAAATAAATAATAAAAATACATCATGATCAGCGAAAACCGGTCGTTTCTATACAGTACCTATCTATATTATTTACACTTTAGAAAAGAAGAATTTTACAACAATAAATGTTAAAATTTATCAATACATATTTTATTTTATTTTTTATCTAACTAATATTTACTCGCAGTCCGGATTATAACATACGACATATTGTTCGTATTAAGACTATTCTTTGTATTTTATTACGTTTAGTAACATTATTTAAAATTATTTTGTGTCTACATATTTATCTTTTTATTTGAAATACAATTATTATTTATAATGCCAACAAATATATAAGCCAATTTACTGAAAAATTACAAAATGATTTTACATTTTTAAAAAAGCATGTAGTGATAATTACTATGAAGTGTATTATGCCCAATTTGCTTAGACAATATTTTATATAGTTTTACATACATTATGAGTATTTGTATATATATTTTAATATTTTCCGGATTTGAGTGATAATAATCCGATAACCCTAACGTAATTGACTAATATATCTAACATTGTTTCTTGACCTATTGATCACTTCGGTTCTTAGTGTTTAGTAGACATTAATGCCTACCGTTGTTATAATTTACACAAAATAAATATTAATTCTAATTCTTATACTGAGTGTTCATTATGTATGAAAACACGTTCGTGTTATACGTATTTCCTATGTATCAATTATAATCTCTATAATGCAGTATTACCCAACATGGAGGGGGCACGCCTCCTAAGGGGACGTGTGAACATTGTGGGGAAGGCGCAAGCAATCGTCACAAAATTAAAATTTCTTTTATTACCTATATATTTAATATTTGTATTTTACAATTTTGGGAAAAATTGAAAAATTTATAACAACCGTTTATAGTTATTATGTAACTATCAATAAAGATGCCACTATACTACTTATGTTTAAACTATTAGTATATAAAAAAATGGTGATAATTTTTTTAGATTCTGAACGGAATGATGGAATCTATTTTCAATTAAGATGTGTGTGTGTGTTTGGAGGGGGGCGTAGAACAGAAGAGGTTGAAAACCGCTACTTTAATGTCTAATCAGCATTCTTCATTAAATTTACGAATAAGCTGCATATTTGTTTTCGTGTATAATGAACATCCGGTATAATATCTAAATAAGATATTCTTTTTGTTAATAACGACATGGACTTAAACCTTTGGCCTACAAATAAACATAGTAGCGTAAATGATATATATCATATGTCTACCAGCTGTTTTAAGAATATAATATTAATCGACCTGAATTTAAAATCAACATAATGATGTCTTTTCTTTATTTCAAGTAAACTAAATATTATTTACATCTGCTGTACGTGGCGAACTGAACCCGGTTAAGGTGCGTGGTTTCGCGCCACCCGTATACTTATAAGTGGAAATGGGGTGGGGGTCAAATGTTATGTTTAAAATTCTCTATAAATTTTTATTTATTTTCGCCTATACGCGCGCTCGTACGCCGTCCATATTCGTGGGCCAGCCCGCAGTTCCGCGGTTCCGCTGTGTACACATCGACGATCTGTTGCGGCAGCGTCGGCCCCTGTGGCGTTTAATTTAATGCGTTTCTGGCTATCTTTCCATCCACGTTGCACACGAGTGATATTTCATCGTATGATTTGAATATCGTATGAAAATATTATCGTACGATACTATAGTTAACAGAACATATGACCTATATTTATTGGACAATAGATGTAATTTTGACATTTGTAATTTTACTTTTGCTGATTATTAAAAAAATAAAAAAGACTGCATCCCAATTACTGTATTTGCAGCCGGGATCCCACGACTCGTATATTTGACGAATATTTGGTATTTGTGGATACTCGCCAAGTAGTGGGAATGGAGTACTTGTACGAATATTCGGTATTCGTTATTCGCTACATTTCCGCGGATTGTCAAAGAGAATTTAATTACCAAAATAGATGTTCGTTGGATATTCGTAAAATACACGAGTCGTGGGAATGGTCTACTTGGCTATTCGTATAATTTTCCGATTATTCGTGGATATTCGTGGATATTCGTCAAATACACAAGTCGTGGGATCCCGGCCTAAGACACACGTTTGCAAATACAGTAATTGGGATGCAGTCTTTTTTATTTTTTAATAATTTAATATATCTCTATATCTATGTTTAAATTATCATCTGAAAATGCACAAATTTTCGGCGATGTCTAATTCGCTTCGTTAAAGCGATTACATTCATCGGAGATGACATGGTACTGAATTTGTGTTTTTGGTTTATCGAATAAAAATTATTATTATTCGTGTGTTCTAATCAGTTTATTTTTGATTGAAATATTATTTAGTCGTACGATATTCTTACTGTCTGGAATATTAAAGTGCATCCGACAGTTTTCGATGCGTCGAACGATTATTTTATCGTACGACATTTTATCGTGATTGTGTGAACAGCTCTATTTATTAACATATAATTTCAAATATCGTGCGATGAAATATCGCTCGTGTGTAATGGCTCTTGTAATGTAGAGTTGTGTAGTAGACTGAGAAATTGGTTGATCATGCTTGTCGTTCGCCAAAGCAGGAGAATGCCACCGTCGGTCGTCCGTACTCCCGGAGTTCACTTAGGTCCTAGAGCAGCTCGTCCCGCTGGGTCCGCGGAATATCATTGGCTTGCCGACGAGACGATTTGTTCTGTTTATCACGAAAACGATGTGTCGTTGTAAGCGTTTTCAGTAAAACGCGTACTATGTAATATATTATTATTATTTGTTACTCTCGCCGGAGAACTTATGTTGTATAGTTGTACATTATATGGGTTGCGGGAAAATATTCCTTACGATTTCTATGCGGTATATTGTATTGTTGGGTAATGTTTTATGCGTTACTATTTCAAATTTCAATCCGGTTAGCAGAACGTAGAGACATTCCAACGAAACCTCGCATGAACGTGTTGATGGTAGATACTTAAACACATAATATCCCGAATGTGTTCCGTATTAACTGCAGTTCACACATAAATCTCGGTACATTAGAATACGCCTTGATGATGAATTTTGTACTGTACATTACTCGACGTGCACATTACACTGTAACTGCATTTTAGTCGTACAACACCGAATCGATCAATGGCAATAGGTCGCTCGCGTCAAGTATGTTTTTAGTTGATTAGTTTTTTAAAATTGCACGATACGCCCAAATCTCATGCAGTAGTTAAACACCCTGTGCACCAGTTGTGCCGTGGCCCGTGACCGGTAAACAACACCATCGCGCTACGTTTCTAGGATCGGTGACATACGTGTAATATTATATTTAGATATTTTTATTAATTGGTACTATCGATTACGGTTGCAGCCCCTCCACCCTTATTCGGAACCCACAAGGCCCACAACTGTGATTCACCCAAGGACTTGTTCAACAATATTTCCGTCGCATTCACGTGAGAAATTATGTTATTTTTTATTGTATTTATTATAAATCATAAGAATTGGTCTAAAAATTGTTTGTACTTTGTGTAGTTTTTATATTACAGTAAAGGTACATAGTTATTACTTTTTATTTACAATTTTAACTTTAAAGAATATTTATTTTTGGAGCATATAACCCCCAAACTCCACTCTTTGGATGCACCACATATTACAATTTGAGTAACGATTATAAATAAATTGGAGTAATAGAAAAACTAATAAATGGAACCAGAATTGAAAACATAAACTGTTTAAGGTCATTTTATTATTAGGACGGAATAGTTACCTATATCTTTTTTTTCATACTGATTTCTGTTTGTTACATAGATGTGTTGCAGTGATACGCACAACATGTGTTTAGGTAGTTGGTTTTATATTATATAATATATACTCTACAGCAGGGGTGTCCAACCCGTGGCCCGCGGTAGATTTTCATGCGACCCTCACCAAACTCAAAAACCATGAACTAATTGTATATAATATTTTAATATTACGAGAATAAATTTATTCTAAAAATATAAACCATCAAATAACGTCCGTGTTTTTACCATTGCGGCATCTTATCATATATTACATACAGACGTTGTATTATAGATTATAATTTAATCATTAAATTTGAATGTATTATTATTAAAAAAAAAATTGGCCCACAACAACTTCTACCTATATGATGTGGCCCAATCTTCACAAAAGATTGGACACCTCTGCTCTACAGCGTATATATAGCTAATACATAAATATAATAATATATGTAAGTAAGCAGCCAATGGTTGAATTGAGGGGGCACGCAAGGTTGACGGAGCTACCCTTCATTTTTCTCCATATTATAGCACACCTATCCCTTTATTTTATTCTGGTTACTTTTAGATTTGTGTGCTTTTTGAACGCTAATTATTCAACTATATTTAGAGTTCATCTTTAATTTATTCTTCAATTCAACCACTGTATGTTACAGTGTATTGATCTTGATTGATATATTTTGTTTAGCAGGTTGGAATAATATCTTAAGTTTTAACAATACTGTTATTTTGAGAACCCAAATAAAAAACCATACATTCCAAACCGATGATTCGTCTGGATTTTTTAGTTATTTAAAATTAATGATCCATTGATATAATTGAAATATTCAATAGGGTTTGGAACTACTAACGACTGCAATTCAAAATACCTCTTTATACCCTCATACTGGTTTAATCGACACTGACGGCACTCAAATATATATTATCTCGTCACAGATAGCAGATTTCGAATTTTAAAGTCACTTAATATTTGATGTTTTATGCTTATAATTAATGTATTGTTTGCAATTTCGAGAATACAAATGAAAAATAATTTCAGATCAAATGTATTAATATGTATATATTCATCTACATTGCTTTGTATATAATTTTACGTAAAAGGTATAAATAATTTATAAAATAAAATAAATTAATAATTAAATGAATAATGTACTTATTTATAATTATATTATGTCGAAAATCTTTTTAACATTATGTGATGTCTCCTACTTAAATTTTAACAATAGTTTTCTATTTTTGTATTTTAACGAATGACAGTTTCGTAATTAGTTCTTAACTCATTATTTATGATTCAGATTCGGTTCAATTTTGGTTCTAAATTATATTTAAAGAATATGAGGACTGCTGGAGTTTTGTTACTAAACAGCTTCCCTAGTTTAGTTGTGTTTAGTATGTTTACTATGTTTAGTAAAACATATTCTTGTAATCACATTTATTCATTATTAAAGCGCTAATTTGTATGCATTTGCATATTTATTTTTGTTAATCGTATGATATGCTAAGCGAACACAAAAATTGTTTCATGATATAATAATTTAAAAAATGGAACTTTTTTAGTGAATATTTTGGCTTATTTTACAATTGTTATTACATATTTCATCTTTTAGTACATATTTCGATATTTTTTAGTTTTTTAGATATTTATAAATATATACTACAGCCTATTATTATAATGTAAGAAAAAGATGTTATATTTATATATTTCGATTAATATTAAAATAAATCAATAGGTATACTTATAGGTATAAACGGTTTTCCCAAATATGACCTTATAAATACCCACAAAAATGGTACCTGAAAAATGGTGAAAGTGAAGAAAAAAATTAAGAAAAGTAGATACATATTTACACTAGGGTTTCATAATTTTTTTAAGTATATTGTATTACTTAAATGTTCAAGAAATAAATTTATTTTTTTTTCTAATTTTTTTATTCATATTTTCGCATTTTAGTGCATATATTTATGCATATTTAAAATGTTCTAGTGCATATTTAGCTGGTTAATGAATATAAATCTATGCTCTTCTTGTTATGTATACAAACTAATACAGATTGACGATTGTAAATATTTAGTGTTTTTTTTTTAGAAAAAAAATAATTATAAAAAGATAATTTTTGGATTTTGATTCCTATCCTAGTTTTACCGTAGATTATTATCTACATTACATTAATATATTTTGTATAATCAACATTTATGATTTTTATGTACAAGCCTGTAAAATCATAAACGCCAACTTCATTATGCCGACGTGCATGTATACAAACGTTTTTATTATTTCTTGAGTGGTGTGTGAACGTGTAATACACTGATATTAAAAGTATATAGCACATTGGTATATTCACGGGGCCCTATACTGTCGCAATATCAAGGGCGTTATTTTTATATAAGTACTCTGTTTTGAAGAAAAAAGATTGAATTGTGGAAAGTGTTTTCAATATGGACCCAAACGATTGACTGTCGTAAAAAACAGTGGCTACGCCGGAGCTATTTTAAAGTTGTCGGATAAAACAATTATATCTAATCTGGACACATATACCTTTTCTGAAAACTCGTAGTAAAACTGATAAAAATATGGCTAATAAGAGGTACCATCAGAAAAACGTCTTATAGAACATAGCAGAAGGCTCTTCATAAATCTGAGTTTCGGTATTCTGAAAAGGTTAGACCTAGAGATAACCAACTTGACTAGATTTTATAAATTGATTATATTCATGACAATATGTTGTTATCTGTAATGTAGTGACCGTTTTGGGAATCTAATAAATATTAATATGAGTTAATTTTGTTTTAACCGTATAATATAACTGATTGAATTCGATGAAAATAGTTGCAATCAACGTCTGTGATTGTTCAACGTTGATCTGTATAATAGAAACTTCTATAAGGATAATTTACACGATATTTGAAAACTATATACGAATTCAGCGATGAGTAATTTTTTTTTTTTTTTATGTTCCCCATTTGTCTAGTCGCTGCCCCGCAGTCAGAATGCAGAAATCTCATCAATCCGATGCGCGGCTGCCGCGTCCGTGGCGTCAACGTGAATCGGTGAATGATGGTGAAAGTGGTGAGGCGGGGTCCAGAGCCGCACAACTACCGACCGAGACGCCGCCGCCGCCGGACGCCCAACCGCCTCGGGCAAAGCGAGTAAAGCGGACACCGGGCACGTCGGGCGACCCGCAACGCCTGCAGCTGCTGCAGCCACGCGACGGGCCGACGACGCCACCGCCGCCGTCGCCGCCGCAGCAATCGTTTCGACCGCGATCCGTGCTGCTTTGCCGCGACACGTTCACCGTCGCACGGACACCAGCCGACCGATCGTTTACCGTTGGGCTCGCGACCACGGCAGCACCAACATCGTTGTCCTGGTCGCCCGCTGGTGCTCGGCAACTGGTCATCGGCGCGATCTTCACCATCGGTGTGCACGGTCTCGGTCGTCTTTCTGCTTTCCGCCCGTACTCGCGTCCTGTCCAAGAAGCCGGCGAAGATGCGGCGACGGCGGCAGCGGTAGCGGCGGCATCGGCGGCGGCAGCGGAGGCGCTATCGGCATCGGCGGCGGCGGCAGAGGCGGACGAACCGTTGGACTTGAGCACACGCGGCACCGAAGTCAAATGTAACTGCTCCGTTTCCCCCGACATTTGTCCGTTCAACAATTAATACTACGTGTAGTTATATTATTATATAATATTGTACGAAATATTTGTACTTGTTGATTGGTTAATCTTGCAGTACACAAATGCAACAATATATTATAATATTATACCCAATTATAAGAATATCATCGTGTTCAAATTATTAAATTAACATATTACATTATAATATTACACCAATGGTATACTTAAACGGACTGCATACGCATACATTATATTATATCATTTGTATACGCAATAAACATTATAGTTTTGGCTGTATACTGATCAAATCGAAGCATCGGTTCAACGTTGTCGATATTTTTTTTGAGTGCGTGCGATGATCGATGGTATAAAAATGAAAACGTCTCCATTAATGATTCAATAGAAAAGTTATAAAATTACGATAGATAGTCGTGATTTTAAACACTAATGTTCACATATAGATGTAGGTAATAGGTATATATTATTTGAATAGATTAAATACAAATAATTTTAGAGCTCAAGCCCCCGTCGATTTAATTCTCTATTCATGTTTATGTATGTGTGTGAGTGTGACATTTTGTACAGTACACTCCTGTATAACCCTCAATATACCTCTAGGAGAGTTAAAAAAAAAGTAGCGCTCGAAACTCGCTTTCTAAATAATAAGTGGTGCGGGTGTTTGATCCGTATGGTGTCATTTTAAAACGATCAGTTAATAGTCATTTAGCATTAGTTATGTGTATAATCTTCCAATTCGTCGACTTACAGAGTTATACATTTTATATATAAATATTAAAATATAGTTGTAAGTACATTGAAATATTGTAAAGAAACCGAAAAATAGCTAGGTATGCTGGCAAAGCATTCTATGGATACGTCAAACAGATTTTATGGTCGTGGAAGTGGGATGGGATGGGCTGGTAATAAAAAAATAAAATGACACTGAAAGAAATGTATGTCTAGAGGTCTGGCGTCAGGACCGTCAATTGACCTTTGAGAAGGGATTAGGGAGAAAATAAAATACATGCCTAACGTTTGAACCCACACGACGGGAAGCCAGAATAAGAATATTATTTTCTAAACGATACTGCACATTTATAATCCACACATTTGTTATTTGCCAATGATATTAATATTTTATACTGATCGTCTAATATTAGTGGATATGAACAAATCCTGATAAATTTGAACTAAACGGTAAAATATATTTTGCATCTTAATATGAATTAAATAATTTTTATTATAGCGTGAGATCAAACGTATAGTTAAATAATTACAATAATTATTTCAATGGTATCGGCTGCGTTTACTACGCGCGTTTTCCATCGCATATTTTATTTTATTACCGCAGAATTATGGTTTTTTAGTATAAAACCTCCAATCCATAAGGAATGTTATACCTATACATTGTTACATAATATATATAGAGGCAGTTTGCCGCCCATAAAAAATTACCGCTAGGAGCAACACGGGACCGTTAACCCCCCCTAAATTCGGTGCTATATTACCTGTTAAATAATATATAATATTCATTTCTATGCTGTACGATAATATTAGACAACCACATTGGTGCACGATAAACAGAGGTTGGCAACCGTTGGTATTATGGCTATACGTGTCTGATTCTACCCCCGGAATGCCGGGACGAATAAAAACGTCCTTATGACAAAGGGGAGATATCACAGTCAAGGTTCATCGTTAAAAACCATACGACACCTGCTGTTGTGTCCGTTCACTCTCCGCACCACACTGTCATCCCTGCGGGCGCTACGTTTATTGCCAGATGTGCATCGCCGATTAGTCGATTAGTTTTTACCGTCCATTGTCCGGCCGAGAATTTTGTGTCAACGTTTTCGTCATTCTTGCGAGGTGAGCAATTATTTTAGAAATTATAATTATCTTTTGTTATAAATTGTCAGGCCATTTTCGGGACTGCGATTATTTTACTGTTGTGATGTTCAAGGACACATTTCTTGAACTCAGTTAAGTGAGGTACATTTTTTCTTCCTATAATAACATATTGTTAATCCGGGTCCACACCAAGAAAAATTTGTCAGCAAAATTTATTTCCGTCATTGTCGTTGAGAATGTGAGCTATTATAGCTTATGAGCGGATATCGGAAACATAGCCGACGACAATGTTAAAAACATGTGTTTCCGACAAATGTTTCTTTGGTATGGACGCGGGACGCGGCTTTAGGTATAAAAGTCGCATTGGAAAAAATGCTCGGTTATTATGAATTAGCTTTCAGAATCCAACGAATCGTAACTATAATCGTTAGTATCGGTTGTTTTGTAAGCTTACGAGCTATATTAAAAGTAACTCTCATCATACAGCATACGAGCACAACTAATTTTGACATGACGCAATAAATGAATGTATTGAATAACATGTGGACTTGTAACATTTGCTGTATTGAGAGGGGTAAAATGAAAAAAACCACCTGTGGCATATTACACGGAAGCTATATTATTATCATTCTCCCGCCAAACATCTTATTCTCTTCTAATATTATCAATATTATTTCATTAGTGGGTTTCGCGGTTATCTTGTTGTACCGATTCATGAACACCCAGAGTACTCTAGTGTTCATGCACCGACTTCTAAGATATTATAATATCTTGGTCCCTAACCTCGGCTATAGAATTTTACTGCGACTGTATGACTGCACCCCAGATAACCATAGGATGACGTGGTCAATATCACCATATGAAATAATAATAATAATACTAATAAATGTTAATCTTAATATTATTCTTATAGTATCTTATTGTTATGGTCTATTATCACGTTTATTCCGCATTCCCGCGTGTTACCTGTAGGCTGTAAGCAGTATAAGCGTGGACGTGGCAACTATTTGGTATGTACTTTGTTTATTTACGCTTTACATGCTAGTATTGTCTTTAACTTTCAACTTATACAGTTAAACCTACAGTTAACTTATACAGTTAAAGTATATATTGTACAGTTATTTATACAGTATAAGTATACGCTTACTTACATTCTTATTCTTACTCAACATAAGTTCTATATGCTTATGATCTATACACTTGTGATTGGAATAGTGCACTTCACTATACATTTTGTTGTTATTAAAATATATGTTACATTCATGCTGATTTAATTAAACAACAAAAAGTCGTTTCGTTCAAATTATAAGTACATGTAAGTTTTTGTTAGTAATCATTATTTACAGTAGTATGAATTAGCCCAAATTCATTTTTTGGTGCGATGAAAAGCTTGGTACTGTGATAGCTGTGGTGTACTTAGTTTATTTTCAGTAGCAGTGATTTGAATAGTGGTTACTATTTTTAGTATTTAAAAAAAAATTCATCTTGGTATCTATGCAAGTAAAATATAATTTATTCTGATTTAATCTCCATTATTTATTCTGATATGGGTCCATGATTATATATGTATAACTATTTATTAAAATAGTTTAATTAATAGTGAAACTTAGGATTATAAAGCAAAAAGTAGTGTATTTTGTAAAAGTAAAAGTAGTATCCTATATGTACATGAAAGTGTAGGTTTGGTTATTATAGTTTTTTTTCTTTTCTTTGTAGCAGTAGTCATAGCTTATTTTATACCTTTTTTAAAGCTGTGACTTCCAACCATTGATTATTAATATACCTATATTAGATGATTTATAATTAATCAATTTATGTTTCTAATTTCATATATACATGTAAAAGAATACAGTATATTTTGTAAAGAATAAGAAATATTTTTATATTTATATAATATAAAAAAGTTTGTAATAAATGTTTTTAGGTTCAATGGATTTTTGATTGTTTGCTGAACAGTTTGTTATTCTGGCTCCATTAATGTCAACAGTTTTGAGTATAAAGCAAAGACTGGTTCAAATTTAAATGCACAGGTTTATTTTTAATTTTAGAAAACTGCTCATAAAACGTATAGCTGCAATGCACCATTTCCAGGTTTCATAAATATTTGTAATAGTATTTTTATTAGAAGAAATATTACAATTTTCACTTAAAATATTTCAATTATTAATGTTAGAAGTTTTAAAATAAACATCACCTTTTTTCGTTACTATCTTATAATATTCATTAATTCCATGTAAATCAATACTGTGTTTATTTGTTCTTGGTCAAATATACAGACTGCCAGAGCTTTTCCTATAAAATAGAAATTTTATTTTTTGTATTTATTATTTGTTGTTTTTTTCATATTTTGCTTCTTCTTAACTGAACATCATTTAAAATTTTATTAGTTCACTCATACTAATTTTCAAAATGAGACTAATTATGTACACATCATTTGTATAATATAAATGTAAATGGTTTATTAGACCATCAAATAATTTATATTTATTTATAGATAACGCCCGCAAGGGCAAAGAGTACAGTAGATATATAATACCTAGAAATAATATACAGAATAAAAGCTAATAGGTATCTAATATTTTTTTCAACTGTATATATATATATATATATACATATATATTTTCAAAATAAAATCAAAGTTGGATAGGTGTTCATTAGTATAATTTAAAATTCTATTGATGGGACTATGAACAACAAAATTACATTTCCTTGGTGCAATATGAAATAGGACTTTATTTCTAGTGTTTACTGGAGGGACCCAAAATCCAATAAGATTTAAGACCTATACACAATTAACGAATCCATTTAATATCTTATATAAAAATAAACAATTGTTGTAGTTACATCTATTAGCTAAAGGAGGTATTTTACATTGTTTCTCAATTATAGCAATAGGTAGTTCATGTAAATTTAGTTTAAAAAGCGATCATTCTAATAAATTTCCTCTAGATTTTATCTTTTTTATCTATTAGACCGGTTTGACGAAGGCTCCAAATAAGTGAATCGAACTCTAGAGCAGGATGTACCAATGCAAAGGACAAGACTTTTAGATATGAAAAACTCATATCAGAACAGTTTCACTTGATGAATTCTAAATTTCTAAAGGCTTTTATAGAAATTATTTCTATATGACGTTTGAAGCTTAAGTCTGACGATAAAATTATACCAAGATCTCTCATTTCATTGACAACATTGATTATAGAATCAGAAATATTATAATACTAAATTACATAACTACAACCAGTAGTAGTGTAGAACTGTAGAACTATCCAAGAAAATTTATTGTACTATATGAAAGCATTGATTATAGAACCAGAAAGATTATAATTGTAAATTATATTATATATGATAGATAATATTTTAAATATTAAATAACTTAATTAAACCTAATTGTTGTAAACCAGTTATTGTGTAGAACTATCTAAGAATATTTTACTGTAGCATTTATTAAATAATAATTATTATTATTTAATATTAGATGAATTATTTAGAATTAGTAACAAAAAAAATTTTGAGGTGTAGCTAATACATAGGTTTTTTTTTCTGGTCGACAACAATTTTGATTGTTGTGTTTGGCCTTAAACTCAGTAAGCCTATAGTTTATTATTTCTTTGTATCATTATTTTAATTCATTCAATCTAAAAAAAAAACAAAAAGTAATAATAATATAGATACCATCAATTTACGTTTAAAAATCACTTGTGATTGTTTTTTTTTTTTTATTGAAACTTGGATTGTGATTATTTCTTGCTAAGTCATAAAACTTATACTTGCAATATTTTTTCATTGACTTGTATGAGTTGTATGGCTTACCTACTTTATATATAGCTATTGTATACGTTTTATAATTTTATTTGGATGAACATGGCACAAAACAATGGTTAAGTAAGATATAATAAGATATTTAATTGCATGGATACTTTGTTGAGCAGTATTTACACATAACCAATAATATAATATAATTATATAAATATTATAAAAATATAATTATTCTCCTATTCAATTATAACAGCAATGAAATGCTTATTGATCAAATATATTATTTTATATTGGTTTTTTTATTTTTATTTTTTGTTTTTTTATAGATTAATAAGTTCAAACCATTGCTGAAACCATAATGTCTGAAATAGATGATTCAACAAAACATCAACTGCAACAAAATCAGCAGCATCCATCGCCGCCACTAGAAATACATGCACAGTCTGCAATACAACAACAACCAGTAGATCTCTTGGCCAAATGTATCCATGTACCCGTCATACAAATAGCACCGAAAGCTGGAAAGTCCTTTCCAAGCGAGTCTTCTGCCGCTACGGTTTCCACTAGCTACAATATATCAAATGATATTATTGAAATTAGTGATGATAGCTCAGACATAATTTTTGTTAATGAAACCCCACCCTCAGATGATCGTCCTGACATGATTAGAGTTGGAAAAAATAAAAAAACTGTTGGCCCTTCTGATCATGGTGACAAGGAAAAAGATGAGACACCATTAAAAGACCATATTTTGCGTCCTGACCACAGCAGTGTACATCTCAACAGATTTGACCATTCCCTTCCGCGATTACCTTCGTACGAGGAGTCTACACAAATCAGTGGTCCTCACGGACTTTGGTATATTAATCATAATCATTCCACTCGACAATTATATAATAATATCCTTAAAACACATTTTTTGTCTGGTGACTCTTCTCTTCATGCTGGTGCAAGCACTATTTCTGAACAGCAATCAGAAGTCCATAAAATCTTGGAACATAATAAGAATTACACACAACCAGTAATGCACCAAAATAATTATGCCAGTCCAGATGAGTCATCACCCCAAACTATTAATGAAAATCAATTGCGAAATAATCAAATTTTACTGTTTCCGGCAATGTATAGTGAAGTTCTTGGATCAATGAGAAGGCAAAAAAAGACTGCATCTAAAACCAATAGGTCTGTACCTACTTTTCCAGAGCAAGATAATACAATAAATACAATACAGGGTAGTTCAGGGTTCCCATGCCCTTTTTGTCCCAAAAAATATGATCGAAAGCGCTCATTAGCTATGCACCGTAGAGTGCATAAAACATCAAAGCCAGAAGAGCGCCCAATGAATGAGGAAAAATCTACTTAAGCTGTATCTTTCTTAATAGCGCAATCTACAATAATTACTGTTGCCCTATTGCATCATTAAATAAAAATATTTTATATTATAACATGAAATGTTTATCCAGTTTAATTATTTTTAATATTCTAAACGTCACCATAGTAAACCTTTTAGATTTATATAGTTGCCTTATACCCTAAATAAATTTTAATTTTTTATTATGCAATATATTATTTTTTTTTGTAAATTTACATATTTTATATGTGAAAAATTATAATTGTTAATCACTGAAAATTTATTCAAATACTTTTTTTTATTACTTTTAAATTTATATAGGTTTTGATGTAACAACATTTATGATTGTTTTATTTGAAATAAAATGAAGATATTGACTATTAAATTTGGAACTAATTGTGTTTACCATATTATGTACTTAGTACTGGGTGTCATTTTAGTATGAGTAGTGTGCTTAGTTAAAATATTTTTTATATGGCTGTTATTATTATTATTATTATTATTCTATTATTCTAAATGTTAGAACACCTAATTTTTTTTATCTTTTATTAGGTTTTTACTAATTAAGTATCTTAATTTATATTTTTTTAATGTTATCTATACAAATATATTGTGAATTGGACTTTTTTCGGTATTAATAAAGAATAAATTAATTAATAAATGAGTAAATACAGTGAAAACTCTTTATAATGAATCTGAAGGGACCAAGAAATTTCTTTCGTTATAGAGATGGTTAAAAAAACAAAATTTTAATTATTTATGTATAAAGGTATGTACTTATGTAATATTATATATCAAACACATCATGATTTTTATAATATGTATTTTATATTTACGTATTATATTAAATTATTATTATTATTATACATACATATTAAATATAATATAATTTTTATACTATTATATACTTTACCTACTTAAAATAATCCATCATCTAAGTTTGGACTTTTTTATTTTGCCAATATTTTTGTATTTTTCTATGAATTTGTCCCATGTTTTGGGATAACTTTGGACCATCTTCATGAAACAAAAAGTACTTTTCTAATAATTTAGCCATTATTACGGATTATTTTTATAATTTATATATGTAATAGGTATGATAAAACGTAAATTGTATTATGAAACATAAAATATTGTTTCGTAATTGAGAGTGACTAATACGTAATAGAGAATGAATTGTCTAATGAGTTATATAGCAAACCAACCATTATTAAGTAATGTTCACGTTATGTAGAGTTTTTCGTTGTAAAGAGTTTTCACTGTATGTAAAATTATATTCATAAAATATGGAGGATAAAAAAATTGAGTACATCAATGCAAATTAAAATTCTTAATGACATTTTTACTTGCACATAAATATGTATATGTGTGAATATATTTATTTATTTATTTATATTTATTATTTATTATAAATTTGGTTACTGCATTACTACTGGTATTACATATAGCCATATAGGATACATTTATATACTTTGTAGACTTATCATAAAATCATTTTTTCGTTGACTAGAAAGAAAAGTGTATTAAGAATCTGTTGTCCAATTATCAAACTTTTAGTATTAAAGTTGAACGTTTTTTGAATTTTGTGTGACAAAATGTTAATGATTCTAGTGATGGGATTGAGTTTTGTTAAAATTTAAAACCCAAATGCTTGTATGGAAAAAACTATGAAATGGTGAGGAGTTACTTTTTTTTTTTTTTTTTTGATATAAGTAAGAACAATGTATAAAAAACTTTAAATCATAATAAAATTATTTCATCGAAACTTCACAAAAAAAAAAAATATTAAAAATAAGAAAACATGAAAACTCCAAATATTGGTCACACATACGATATTGCATTTATATAACAATCAGTGAAAATGTTAAGTATATCATTATTTTTTGAGTTATGTCGAAAAAAGCTTCTTGGGCATTTTTATTACACTTCATAGTCTTGAAAATGTTTTCCTTTTTACATTATATAAGACTCCTAGTATTTGCATCACTACTAATAACCAGAACAATCTTCCAAACCTTTTTCTTTAACTATAGTACAAAATCGCATAATATATTAAACAATTTCTCTTTTTTTCTCCTTTATTTAAAACTAATTCCATTCCTTGGAAACTAAACCATTATTTAATACAACATTATCTGAAACATGATCAGTTCTTAGGGGGTGGGGGCTGGTATAATATTTGAGGGGCATAGCCACTCATTTCCACCTGGCACCTATGGTATGTGATTATCAGTTAAATTTATTAGTTACGAATTCTTACTGTCGGATTTTCTCTATTAGAATTAGACTGTTCAAGTGAAAACTAAAAATCATACCTAATTAAAGTGTTTGATAACATTTTTTTATGAAGTACCTAACTATATAATTAATTATGAATCACTTACCTACAAATGTCTGTTAAAGTATCTATATAATAAATAATATAATATATTGAAGAAACTACTTATTTATTATACTTTAACTATTTATTTCATACAATACATATCTAGTTATTATACACAATTTTAATTTGATTTCCGTTAAAATATAGAATATATTTAATATTTAAATATAGAATAAATAAAACTTAACAAAATAATTATATTTTATATAGAGTAGATCATATTTAATATAGGTAGGTATTTTAACTGAAGTACCCAATTAAAATTGTATATTATTTATTAATTTTTTGTACATGTAGATTTATTTTGGAATTCAGGATTATACAATATCTAGTCTTTCTCACAAACAGTATAAACACATCTTTTTGGAATTTTATAACTGAATAAAATGGGCAGATGAACCTATTCTTGCATTTTAGTTTGGATGGCTAAATTCATGTTTATAACAATTAAAATATATTTAACCGTAATATATTATATGACACTATATCAGTACTCAAGGACGTCCATTGGGAGGAGGACGTGTCCTCTCCTGGAAAATAATATAGTACACAAAAACAATTATATTTTGAACCCATATACTTGTTACTCATATTGTTATTCATATTTAATACTCACGTCCATACGACCATACTTAATAGTCCAATAGTTAATATCATATTATCATCATAGACCCAGTACAATGTATACTATAAGTATAGAAAACCATTTTGATACTTAAAATTCAAAATATACAATTGGTTCAATTTAGTATGATTATTGGCAATTAAAATTATTAAAAAAATGTGAATTTTTTCCTGTAGTAGAAAAATGTATACTAAATATAGATACTATATACATTGAATTACTACCTACAACTTGCACTGTAGAAAGATTTTTCAGCATTTTGTGCAGAGTCAAGACATGACTAAAGTCAACAATAACTAATGAGTAATGAGTGAGGAAAGGCTAGATGTACTATGCATGATCAGTATTCATAGGAAAAAAAATTGATGATAAAGAAACACAAACTGAATTTATTGACAACGTTATAAAAAATATTGGTCTTAAAAAAAGAAACTTACAATTTTTATTTTCACATTGATAGGAATATCATACTATAATAACAATGTTTACTTTATTATTTTATTACAAAAGTATAATGTAATGTGTTTATGTCATCAATTAACAGTATTTTTACAGTTAATATTTACAATTTAAATAATTACATACCTACCTAATCTTTTTTCCTCGTTCTTTTTAAGAAATATCTATACCTACTACCTAGTATCTACATCTTTATATATAAAATATATTTATTTATCTATATAAATAAGTTTTGGAATCATTAATAAATTTGGTTGAATTTTATCCCCCATTTGAAAACTACCCAATGGGCACCTATGACAGTATTCTGTATTTATATCTTTAAAAGTAGTTTGCTACTTAATGCGTATAACTGTACAAGATGATGTGAATGTTGTGTTGATTTACAAAAATTATTTTCGGATAGAGATATTTTACACGTTTGTTCATATTTTTGGTTGAAATATTACAACTAATATCACTGTTTTGCCATTCTTTCCGTTATAATCCGATGATCAAATTCTCAACAGAATTTTATTGAAATTGAGTGGGCACTTGTCTACAATCCTAGTCAAAATCTCCTTGATCAATACATTTCTCATTCAGCGTTTCATTCAAAAATGTAAAACTGTGTTTCTCAATCTTTTATTACTTCCTCCCCTCCTCCTATGAACATTTTGAATATCTCACACATCCGTAAAAAAATCGAATATTTCAAATGCCTATAAATTGCTTAAAAATTAATATAATATTTTGAAAAAGTAATGATTTAAAGAAAATGCCGATCTTAACAACTGGTAAAAGTTTGGAGTTTCTGCGATTTATACTTTTTATATTATACGGTGGGAATCATATTGCATACAAGTCTGTAATGAAGTACCACATTTTATGTCTTTGCTGTCCTTGCTGGCTTGCTATCATATATAATTGGTGTATAATAAGATGTATAGGGTAATTAATAAAAAATAATGACACGACTGCTATTATTATACAAGTTTTTGTATTTTATTAATATTTTATATTATATTTGTATATTTATATTATACTAGCTGACTCGGCAAACGTTGTTTTGCTAAATAGTTTTTTTTAAATATTAAGTGGACCCGGCAAACTTAATGCCTTCAGATAAACTTTAGGGTGATAATAAAACATAAAGTTCAAGAATTAATTTATTGATTTATTTGAATTGAAACAGAAATCAGTTGAGTGCAATATGATAAACAATGTTTTTCGTTTTGTTTTCTGGCGCCTAGTTACGGTTACCGTGGTTACCTGGCAGGGGCGGCTTTTAGGGGGGGCATAGGGGCCATGCCCTTCAAGACACCTTACTCTTTATTTTGTCAAATATTTTCATTGATTTAGTCATGTATAAGTGTATAACTTGTATCATATTAATTATTATGTGATAATATTTTGATCTAAAACACGGTTTTAGATTAAATCTAAAATAATTATTATCTGATAACGAAATTATGATAATTGATAACTTGGTAGGAATAATAATACATCCAAAAAAATATTGCCCCCCCCCCCATCAAGCAAAGAACTAAAGCCGCCCTTGTTAACTGATTACTCCTGGTTACCTGGTTACGCCTGGTTACCAAGGTAGATAACACACACCTATCCACTCCCACATCTATGTTACTCATCTCTCACTTTCTCCTCCACCCACAACTACTCTCCCGTTGAATTTGAATCATATACAGTTAAAAACATATAAATAGCTTTGTTCGTTTTGAAAAAAAAGTGTACACTAATTAGTGTAGTATCTATGTTAAGTGTAAGTGGTGTGATCAAGTGTGGTGTTTCAAAACAAACGTTTTTGGTGTAGATTAGGTAACTGATAATAGTATTTCTATTGATAGTTATTATAAAATATAAATTTGGCCATTAAATATTTTTATGGTTAAAGCACAGATTATATGAATATAATCTGTGGTTAAAGTTTAAAAAAAAAACATAAAAATAACAATTGTAGATGAAATGTATTCAGAAGTTTAATCTGCAACTATTAAATGATAAGAAGGATGAACGGCCAACACTGAAAATTAGGTATCACACCTACTATACGGTTGGTGTGAAAAAAATTTTTTTAAACACACTTTTTTAAAACGAACAGCGTATACGAATAGGTACACTATTTCAAATTTTCAAAACGAACACTTTGGTATACACTTGTTGTAAAAAAATGTTCACTTTTTGTCAAAACGAACAAAGCTAATGATTCAATGTTTCTAGGTAACCAGGGGTAACACTTTTTGAAAACCAATAATTTTATGAAATTAATTTAGAGACACCTGCTGAGTATTGTTGGAAATATGGAATCCAATTCAAGGATACATTTATATGTCGTTACTCCTTAAACATGTCTTGTACTAATTCCATCTACTATAATAGATAGTTCCAGTGCTATCAAAATTAAAAAACCGACCCCAAAAACACAATTCGTACGTTATCGATCATTCGACGGTTAGGTATGTTTATGATTGCTAATAGCGACTGACTCATTCATTGTGGAATGCTGCAGTGGGAACTCTGTTCGCGTCAAAGTGTTCACTTTTGTATTACGTATTTCGATATTCCCTTCTTTATTATAACTTTTTCAGCAGATATTTGAATTCAGTTAATTCTATACTTTTATAAGTATATAAAATATCTCCTACGTATTGTAAAACTACGGCTCGTATAATACACGCGCACACGAATACTAATTTATTTTGGTACAGATGAAAATCGAAAGTAGACACATAAATATAATAATGCAATATTATTACTGATTTAAAAATGCTAAATGTAAATATGAACGCAAAAACATGTAAAACTGCTTATTACAGTATTATTTTATGTCAAAAGTCATACAGGTAAAATTATGCAGTTTGTGAGTAAATCTTCGTTAAGCGTCAGATGCGTAATACCTAATATACATAATGTTCGGGGGAAATAGTGTTCGACAATTTTTTATACCGCTGTGGGAAGAGGAGAAGATCCGGGTATACCTGTGTACGGGAAACGCGAGTACCCAATATGTATTATAGACTCGGGTATTATAATATAGTTCAGATGGTATTATAGACCGTGAGATACAGTAATACAGAACGAATGATAGTGAGGCAGGGGATGGTGGTGAAAAAGATTTATAATGTTTGTTCTATTAAATGCATCACCCCGCCGGGTGGTGAGTTATCATTAACTCGTGTGATGGTCGAGTTTTCTCTATGCAAGCCAGGTAAAATTTAGGAATCTAGTTTAAATAGAAACATATGGCGGACGACGAAAACGTGTAAAATAACCTTTGAATAAAATAACGAAATGACAGAACGCCGACCGCTGGGATACGTCCGGTGCACACAATGGCGTCTAGCGCACCGATTTGGGCGTTGGCGATTACCTAGAACATAAGAATTCGATCGATTTCTCTTGACCGCATGCTTAAAATAACATTAAAATAATGTTTTGACAATAATGACAAATAGCGTGATAGCTGCATCGATCGAAGTCTAATGTCGAACCGGTGGTGGTGGCTTACCAACAGCGACATTGGTGAGTCATCGCGCGTCGACCCACATATGGACTTGGTATTGTTGCTGTTGTGTTCGTCCATTACACCGCGCATCGCAAGCAGACTTCCCTACGTGACCACAGCGTTCGTCACCGTCACCATACCTGCGCCATTTGCCCACTCGATTTGATCGGTCTCCGTTGTGCAGTCGTTTCCAGTCCCTTAACGATCCCGTGTTTTGCGCAAGATTTTTTGCTACATCGTAAGCAACCGTCCGAGGCCGACCGTTTTACACAGTTCAAATCTGTAAGTTGTCGATAAATCACAATATAAAATTATTAATGTTTTAGATTCTAAACGGAGTGATGGAATCTATTAGTTTTTCAATGATGTGTTCTTATTTTTTTTTTTTATTTTTGTATCAGTCATCATGTTTTGGGACAGTAAAAATGCTTGAATTTTCCAATACAGCAACTTTTCAATACTTTTCAAAAGCACCGAAAATAACAATACTTCATAAAATTACGATAAAACAGGAGTTTTTACGTAAAACCACGTTTTGACAAAATACATTTTTTTAAATGCTCTAACTCAAAAACAAAACACCACAAATATTTGAAATTTTGACCGAATGTTTATATTGGCGTTTTCTATACGTGGTTAAGTTTTCAAAGTATTTTGACATTTTTTGACTTATTTATAGACAATTTAAATTTTCGATTTTTCTAACTCTTTTTTTTCTTTGAAATACCGATAAAAAGAATTTGACTGTTCAAAATCTCGACAATTAAATACTTACTAGATTATAATACAAAATATGTCGCAACTAAATGGAGTTATAAATCGTTCCACAATTTTTTTTTTATAATCCCATAAGATCAAATTTGTATTAAATATGTCAAAATTGCGATAATTTGCAAGTTATGATGTAGTTAAAAATTCATAGAATTTTTTTATTTATATTTAAAATTCAACATTTTAACACAAGGTTATCGCTTAAGTGACTCTTCAAATAACTGTAAAATGTCTACGGACTTTAAAATATTTGTTATTTTTGAAAAAGTATTTATCGCAGAAACCCGACATTTTTACCGGTTGTTTATAGATTGTCATTTTTTTTATATCATTATTTTTTCAAAATATTATATTGATTTTTAAGCAATTTATAGAGATTTGAAATATTCGATTTTTTTTACATTTATTTTTGTATATTTGTTGATAAAAAATATTCGGCTGGGACAAAATAATTGGGTATTTAATAGAAGATTCTACAGAAGTTGTTCTTATTGTTATTCAAAAATGATTCATAGGCACAATTTTTTTTATTATGTGTTTGAACAGTGAATATTGACATAATATTATATATAAAATATAATATATAATATTTTTGAACACGAACAAATGGCCGTCGCTGTTTTGCCGTCACCACTTCGTCGTTAAAAAAAATCCACTTATAAAAAAATCATAAACTCGTAATATTTTATAATAATAATACATTTCAAAGATATATTTTAATCATTATAAGTATTTACATAACATTCGTCAATATTTAATAATAATACTAATACTTTATTTGAACATGATAAAATATTATTTTATACATTTGGTAATATGTAGAGAGGAAATCATTATTATCGGTATTAATATTAGCATTATTGCTATATAAATCGTAATAAATAAATAAAAATGAGTAACTAAACAAATAAGGATGAATAACACGTCAATATTTAATTATAATAATAAAATTAATTTAGAGATAAATTCCTCGTAAAAATGAAGTTAAACTAAGATTTTTGTAATTACTCACAATTTTGATTAATCTTTTGTCAATATCTAAATATTTTTTTAATTATTTCGGTGTGAAATAAATACCTAATAATGAATATAAATTATAATACTCAAAATATATCATTAAAATTATCTTATTATTATTATTACTAACTTATCGGGTATTTATTAACGGCGAAGTGGCCTTACGTCGAAATGTTGATGGCGAAATGGTTTTACGGCGAAATGGTGACAGCGAAAATTATTATACTTATTTTTAAGCAACTTTTTAATCATTCAGTATTTACTGTTATCTTACGCCAGAACTATAGTTACTCAAACTATTTTAACATCTCAGCTAGAGTTTCCCAAGGCGATATTGCTTCCTTTCTCTACAACATATTTCCACACGATATTCCTAAAACTTCTTTTACTGAACTCAGTTCCTACGTGGATGACACGGCAGTAATTGTGGCTTCCAACGAAAACCCGTTTTTAGTTTCCAATATAATAGCTCAAAAATAAAGCGGTGAAGTGGTGGTTTTATATGTGTTGTGCCAATTCACCAATACCTATATTTAAGGTTATTACTTTGGGGGTAAGTGAGTTCGAGAGCTGAACAGGGTGACTGTGTAGCGTTGTTGTCTACGAATATAAAATCACTTACCTTGATCGGCGTCGATCTTGATTTGCAAGTGATTGGCCTCTCAACAGTCAACTGTAATTATCTTGGAGTATAGGTGTATATTAATAACTGACACAGACACTGATTTAGATGTACGAATATAATAACACTTCCACACTCGCACAGAGAAATACTTGATATTTAATAATATGTGAAAAGGTTATTTTTGTTGTAATAAAATGTTAATAGGTTGCTAAGTCCGGGTGCACACACTGGTGACTTGCTACCAAGAGTTTTGATAATCGCTGCGCATGCAGTCGATCTCAGATTTGTTGGTCCTCTGAGGAACACTGTGTGACTGTGCTGTGGTCATCTACATATGTGTCCTATATATAATGTATAGCGATATCGTACCTTGGACCGAGGCGGTGGCCTTCAAGGGTTGACCGACTGAAAGGGGAACGGTGCATCATTACACGGGGTTCTTATTGTTAGGATTGTATTCTCTGTGCGCGTGATGAAAGAAATATTATTTATATTACTTTAAGAAATATTACATTATTGAATGATGCACATCATTACAATAATACAAAGACACCTTAACATAATTTATCTTTGGACAAAAATATGGAAAATTAAAATGAATGAATCAAAGTCCTCATTCATAACGTTTACCCTAAAAAATAGATTATGCCCTAAAGTCTCAGTAAACAACATTCCAATCCTCAACGACTTAGGAATTAAATTGGTCTTATCATTGACAAAAAACTAACCTGAAATCCTCATCCAAAAAATGAATGAAAAGCTACCCTTCCCCCTCTTCAGACTCATACTGAAATCTAATGTGAACATTAAATTACTAGATTAAGTAACACCAAATTACTGATTTACAAATCCTTACTTAGACCACTATATGGACTTACGGCGTTCAATTATGGGGAGTTGCTAAATCTTCAAATACCTGAATTATTCAAGCCTTCCAGTCACTGGAATCAAAATCCTATTACCTTCGCCTATATCTTCTGCGCCTTGATAAATAATCAACTAAAATCTTCACAAAGATCTTAAAGTCCAAAATTGTAACCAAATTTTTAAATTAACAACACCAGATTTCATAATAAACACCAATCTCACACAAATCCAATAATAACCAAATTATCAACTATAATGAACTTCCAGTTAACCTGTAACGTAGACTGAAAATAAAATAGTGTAGGGATCATCTTTTTTAGTGCGTATCTAAACAACATAAGTGTTGGGTGCTACTATAGTACTATTATTTTTGTCACTTTTCTGAGTGTTATCATGCATTGGGTAACCTCCCTAATCTTACGAATACTTGTTAATCATTATATTTCACCTATTAAACCTACTTATACTGTATAAAACTGTAGAGATTGTAAATTTCTTATAAATAAATAAAAAATCATTCAGTATGTTCATTTTTTTAATGAACCATAATTTATCCGGTCCATGTACGCTGACGGCTGCGTGGTCTACCCGTCCAATATATCATATTTGATCCTATATATCGCTAACAGATTATAGATGATATTAAATTACAATCCAAACAGCTAGTAAAAAATATTAACCTTATAGTGAACTTTAAGCGTGATAAAATAACGTTAAAAGTCACCGTGCCGCCCATTCATTTTCATTAATAATTGTGTAAACTTTTTGTTTTCCCTGCAGTAGTCATTGCCGACGAAATAATGTCAGAATTGACCGTAAAACAATTGTTGCGCCAACAACGTGAAGAGATGAGAAGAAACCGAAGAACGAACCCAACAGAAACGCCGGTTCTGCAATCACAAGCCGCTCATAATATTGTATCGAGTAGTTCCCTGCAACAACAAGTTCGTGAACCGGCACGGCGGGCGACCATTACACCGTTACGTCGGCGGGCGGCGATAATGCCACGTCGACCGTTGGCGTCTGTTGCGCCACAGCGACAGCGACCGGTCGCGCCGATGCCGTCGTTACCACGGGCCACGATCGCACTGCGTCAACCGGCCATGTCGCCGCGGATCACGAGTGCCAGCAACGGCTTACAGGTGATGACGGCCCTCGGAGTGCATTACTACATCGGCCACGCGCCGTACTTCACGTGGACAACGAGCGCAGCCGCCGGCCACAGGACGACGAACGGCCGTCAACTGGTCGGCAACGGTGCGCCGCCGCCGGCATCAGTGACGCGGGACGCGCGCGCGGCGGCCCACGGTACCGCGGCCGGCCTGGGTGTTCGCATTTTCGCGAGCTCGGACCACGTGGATGTGTACTGCGAGTGCGCGGCTTCCGGCACGCCGCATTGTCCGCTGACGCAGACTGACATGGGTTCGGCCGAGAACGCCGCGGCCAACCGCGATCTGCACGAAACGGTAATATATTTAATGGAATATTTGCGATCGCGACATGGGTACAATAATAACAGTTCATATTACAACAACGGCGGCGGTCGACGTTTCCCGGCCGCCGCTCCGTCTGCAGCAACAAGTGCGTCACGGGAACACCGCGGTGACGCGGCACCGCCACTACACGCCGACGACATCATCGTAATCGATAGCGATAGTGACGACGACGTGATCGTTTTGGATTGAAGCTGTTGGAACGTCCGTTTGGCTAAGCCCCGCTAGCCAGATGCCTCAACATAACGATCGAAACGAAAAATAAAAAATGTTATTAGGTACCTGGGGGCACCTATTTAAAAAAATATTTTTGTATAATAATGTTTAACATTTTATAACGCGTTTTTAGAATTTATCAGGAATATATTTTTAAAATACAACAAAACATAGTATTACATGTTCGCGTAAATATACCTACATACGTTTAAATGAATAAATGCAAATTATGAAAATGTATTTATGATCGTTTTTGTTAGTTTAAAAGTTTTTATTGTGCTAATTTTTATTTTTATTTAATTAACGCCACAGGGTGTTAAATAATATTGTGTTTAAAAAATTACGCGGCTCATCTAGAATTACAATATCCATATTCCATAAATTTTAAAATAATTATATTAAATACTTTATTTTCTTTTTTCATTGAAGTTTTTTGAAAATTTCTGCTTCAGAATGCTATATTTCAATAAAATATAATCAAAAAAATTAAATAAATATCTAAAAATAAGGTTCATCTGTGCCTCTAACTATTATAAAATCACTAATTTGAATAAATAAATAAGTATCCTTTTATTTTTATTTAATTTTTTTTTATTTTTACATATTATTCGTCGGTGCGCCTCTGAGGCCTGGGCCAGTTTCGCAAATCTGATTATTTATACAATTAATTTAAATTTATTATTATTTTAATTGATTTAGGTATAGCTATAAGTAGATTAGTATATATACCTTTCATATACATTAAACATAAGTACAAATTTATAATAAAATAATGTAAAATAAAAGTACCTATCGTTTTTAATTCATAGTCATAAGTATATTTCATACATCAAACTTTTTCATTTAACGAAATTTTCTTTACGAAAAAATATTTTTAGGAATTATGATTTTCACTGTCATTTTTTTGTAAATTATAATGTATTATTTCATTTTGTATAATTCTATTTAATAAATTACTTTATAACACGATTTATTTCTGTTCTCTATTACGATACTTCGTGTTCTGTGAAAGTTTCTCTATACAATCATCAAGTGACTATCCGTGTTAGCACAGTAAGTTATTCTATGAAACGCTAAATCGATCACGAGTTATAACCACCACCGCATGTTATATAACAGAACTATTTGATTTATATGTGTCAATTTTAGGCAGTACATATTAATATATATATATATGTATATATCGTCTTTCAAGAAACCATAATTGTACAAAGTTGTGTTCGACTGGATGCGTATGATAAACGATAAAAACTAATTATTAACAAGTCACAAAACTTGTAACTTATACGTTATAACCTGAAGCCTGTTCAAGAAGTATTGCATATTGGTTTCAATTTGATAGCCTTAAAATTAATTAAAACTATTTAGATTTGCTACTCATCTACAGATACGAAAATTAGTAATCTTTTAAACTTTTCACTTGAATATATAAATATAACAGTCTGCATACCTCTAGGTATATTGGTAGAGTGTAACTTTTTTAAAACAGTTGTTACTTGCTACTGGAAAAGTTATATGACTCGAAATGAATGGACACGCCTGTTTGTACAGAAATATCGGTTTAGAACATTTTCTGTAGTTGTTTTAGTGGAAATCGTGTAAACGTATACCTAGTATAAATATATATCTACGGTAAACCGTAAACATAACCGCGCAATAACGTTATTAACATTTAACGTCACTGATATTACTTTAAAGGAATTACCTATCTATAATAGCCAACGATGATGTGCATGTATTTTTAATTATAATAATTTGGCTGAAAGTAAGTAATTTAATTTTACTTATTAGTTATTGGTATTATTTCACAAAATATTCGAGAAGTATTCAAAACGTAAGCACACATTGAATATTAAAATTTGAAAATGACTTAAGAATTAAGGAGCTTAATTTATTTTATAGCTGTGTTCTAAGTCATTTATTTATTCTTGAGTTTCATCAAATATAAATGTTGAATATTCAACGCAAAATTACATGCAATAGTATACATTTTAGATTAATCTAAAATCTAGTTAAATAATCTTTGTACACACTAATTGATGATTTTATGAACACTCAAAACTCGAAACCAGATGAATAAACAAAGGAATATAATAGGTATACCGTGATCTCTGTTGGGAGTACATTTTCCATTGATATCATGGTCGAGTTTGAATATCTCCACGTACATTAACTCACTTACAATGCAAAATAGCCGTGCAGCGATGCACTTGAAAATCGAAAAACTAAACGGAGTAGGTCAAGGTTGTCCTTATAATTTGTTGGCCACCCTTTATAGCTACGTGTTTGTTTTACAAAAATCTTTTATATCTTTTTGGTAAACGTTTTTCAAGTTGCTAGTAAAAAATACATACACTATATATAGTCCATATCGATGATCATATTGGCCTGTTGATTGATTTGAAAATAATTGCGGAAATTTGACATTTGTTTTGAAAAATCTAGTAAAATACGTTTATATTTGGAAAATTATAAGGTCCGATTGGAATGGTTTTTGATTCGATGCAATGGATTATTTTATTTTCAAAATTCACAACTTTGTTATTTTAATGCTTATAATACGTAAGCAACAAGTGTTTAGTTTTATATACTTTTTAAATGTTATCGTCGTCTAGAATAGTAGAATGACAGTTATAATGATAAATAATTATAATATAATATTATAATAAAGATTAAACTTTGTTAACTACAAAAAAAAAATTAATATACCAACGTGGGCTAGTCATAATTCTTTGAAAATATTAGTTCTCTTAAAATCGATGAAGTCGAGCTGAAAATTACAAAATTTATAAATTAGTATAGGAAAATCATAATAGCTTCCTCCAAATAGAGTATAATATATAAATATGAGACCATTATAAAAACGTAAAATTTAAAATCAAGTAAAATTACGTGTGTTACGAATAGATTCACTGAAGTTCTTCTATTTGTCGATTAAATTAGATTTAGTAAAAACTTGAACACACTGAGATTAGAGATATATAAATTTATTACACTATTACAATATTAATACATATCACCTCGATTATTTGTCTCGGTCTTCTTGTATACTATCACTTAACTAGGGCGCATCCGCCTCTACATTTATGCTTACTTGCTAATACCTAGTTTTAAATGATTCCATTATTATATTGCTTAATTTATCATAATTGTTTTATAAACAATCATTTCCTTTCTATATTATAAATGTTTTTACTTACTGATAGTTCCTGTTAATTGTTTATCTTATTACATGTCCCAATACTTACTCCTAACACGTGCTTGTTCAACACATTTACATAATGAATTGCAAAATTATTGTGAACGACGTATAATTAGAATTAAAAAAGGCAAATAAGATAACTCTTATTAAAACATCAAATGATTGTAGCGGTTTAATAATCCGTGAATTAATTTTTGGTAGCACAGATACGTTAATTAAAATTTAATTACAGTACGCACTAAAAAAATATAGGAAAAATGAGTGTTACGTGTATTTGTATTAATGAGCTGATGCAACTTGTGCACTATTATTCAAAATATTCAAGCGAACATCCGAACAGGAGGAATTTAAAAGCAATATACATATATAAACAGTATATAAACTGTAAACAATAAACAACTTTCCATAAAAATCAGTCCTTTCTTGATTTATTTTGTTGTTAATTTGTTTTATATTCAAAGTATATTAAAAAAATGATCGCTGCAAAGGTAAGACGTTTAAATATAATATTTACTTGTTAATAATTTGATACTGTTTTATGTTTTTACACTTAATTGTAGTAAAATAATTTTTATACCTACTAGTATAATAATGCTATATTATGCTACATTAGAATAATTAATTACTTCACTGTACGTTTGAAAAATATAATAACACTGCAAATTGCAATGAGATTTATTAATGAAGTATTTTCAAGTACAAATACAATAATATAATACACGTATTAAATTTTTTAATTTATAGATGGTAACATTACGTGCTTAGTAAAGGAACAAATTATAATTATTTTAAATTATATTTTTAACTTTGTAATAATTTAATAATCTTACAACGATAAGAAGCAATATCTTAAAGTTTTATATTACTTTTATTAATATAATTTATGTTTTGTCCACAATCAATTACTTCAGTAAAATAGTATTATAGGTGGTTTGCTTTAAAATCGTGTAATAAAATACAATATTGTTGATTTATAGTGATCAAAGTTCTATAAATTCTAATGAATAATTAAAATATCTAAAATAATCGTTAAATAGTTATTACAGCAAATGACAAAAACTTTTGCGCGTTCAAATAAAGCCCGACTCAAAAAAAATTAGTGATAGTACTATAGTAGACTTTAGAATTTTAATAAAAAAATTTCATTAAACATTCGTGCTCTCAGCTCAGTACTTTAAAAAAAGGTGATACTAATAATGTATTAATTTGGGACCTTAATCGCAACATAATTCCGATTTCCGTAAATATCCCATGTATGTCACAAAAAATACAATATATAATATACTTAAACAATGTGTCTATAATATGACGTATCGATTCAAACGTACTTGTTTGTCCTCCAAATCTATAGCGAATGAATCGCATTTAATGATGATTATCGAACTGTACAGTAATATTTTATTTTATTTATAGTCTATAATTTTCGAATGCGAAAATGCGATCAACTGCATTCCATCCTATTATAACGTGAACGGAATGAACAATTAGACGGCATAATATTACATTTATTGTTGATTGAGAGTTTTTTCTTAGAATAATATTCCGTTTGTGGAAACCGCTGCAGATGTTAGAGTTGAGTTGTTATAATAATATGTATAATATATATATAGTGTAGTTGCACCGAAACCGCGATGATGCGTGCGTGTATTAAATCGTCTTGGACTTAAAATAAGTGGCGTCATTGCAATATATCCACACAATATTATTGTATAAAATAATAATATAACCGACCCTCGGTACTTTTTTCCAGCTGACCATGTTCGTGGCCCTGTTCCGGCAAAATGGTGTTCGCCTTCCCGATCGCGCAGTACGACCACGCGCTCATCACGTACAACTTTGATTACGGCGTACACGATCCGCACACGCACGACGTCAAGGGCCAACGCGAGTCGGGTGACGGACACGGCGACGTCAAGTGATCGTACAGCGTGGTCGAGTATACCGCGAACGACGTACGTTTCCCCAGCCCACCCCATTTAAATTTCCCTAAATTTTTTTTTACAGGCATTTAGTATGTAATTAGTATGAATTTGTATGACTATAATTGGAATTTGTAAGACTGTGGTTTTTCCAGAAAATCCAATTTTTTACGGGAGGGCTGGGGAAACGTTTCCCCAGCCCTCCCATTATTAAAAAATAGACTCTTCCCAATTTTCAATGGGTTTTTTTATTCTTCAATTATTCGTATTATACCAAAGATTTTTCCAAATAATGATGTAAATGAAATATATTATTGTACGAAGTATATTTAATGACTCAAACTTTTCAATTATAATTTTTATATTCTAGGAATACAAAAAAATAAATGATAGTTGCTTGGTGGATAGAATCATGGCATCTACTACATTTATAATCAAAGCTGGGAAATTACTGCAAAACAAATTTCTAATATTAATTAATATTAATAATATTCAGACATTGCCATTATTAAAGAATGGTTCTCGGTCAAAAGAATTGAAGTGCAGTACAATAAAAAATATGGGTTAAGTCGTATTAGGTAACACCTATGCATTCGATACTTTGCCTTCAATATTAATGACAGCATATTGCGATAGCGAAAATTATCAACCAACAAATTGATGAATTTAAAAACGAAAACATATTTTTCCAATTCATTTCGAATATTGTTCAAAATGGTATAACAACATCAACATATTCAGAAAGAGCAAAAATAATATTAAAAATGCTAAATCCAGAACTGCAATAAATGCAGTATAATATAACCTTTGCTATTTGTGTCTCGATAGCAGGAGTTATTAAAGCATTGTTGGTGGAAAGTCCAACACTTACTGAAACAATATCTTCCACAAATATTAATTGTAACATAAATGAAAGTCGACTATCAGTATTTATTAACCATCAAACTTCGAATAATAGCTTAGATGGCCTACAAGAGTTCTTATACAATCAATTGACTGTAGAAGATACAATATGTCAACATAAGAATTTCAGTGGAATGAAAACAATAATTCCAGTCATATCACCTCTTCTACTCTGCTACTCTTACTACTGAATAGTAAGTGTACATAATCTATATACTAATTTTTAAAATTATAAAAATAGTAAAATTTAATTTATATTTTAACATCTGATGAAACAACTTATAGCACAGAAGTATGTTGTTTAGTTGGAAACAAGCTGTGTGACTTCCCTCAAATATTAATAAAAAATAGTAATACATACGAATTGAAGGGTGTTATTAACTATCAACATTGTAATAGAAAATTAAGAACATCGATTGGCTACTATAGGTAATGCTTATTGTAAACGTAGAGGAGGACAATGGCAATTATTAGACATGCAAAAAAAACCTATACAGATCAAGGACAGTACAAGAGTTAAGTATGAATATTTAATATCCACAATACAAAAAGTTTCAATTTCTTAAAAACCTAATTTTTTGAAAAAATATTTGAAATAATTTTAATCTATTAATTGATTAAAATGTATATTAATAATTAATGATTTGTAATTTATTTTATTTTATTTGTTTTAGTAAAAATTAAATTTATTTGATAATCAATAAAATTTTAATGCAAATTTATTAGGTACACTATTATGTAGCTAAATAATCATACTAGTTCTATATAAGAAACCTTGTGCAATGCAAAAGAAAATATAAAGAAATCTTGATTGTAACTGTAGTAGATGCCGTATTTCCATCAACCTGCTTGACTATCAACTATCATATATTTTTTTGTATTTCTAGAGCAAGGGTGGTTTGACAATTTTAGTTCACCGGGGCAATCCTAAAATATTCTACCCATTACTACATAAATTTGATATTTCACCAAAAAAAATCAATGTTGCACTTATTACTTATTAGCAGGGTATGAAAAGAACATGGGCTTGGAATATTTTTAATGAACTTGAATGATTTTTAGGCATTCAACTTTATTTGCCATTTTAAAATATATTTATAATTAATAAATCTTCTTTAGTAATGATTAGTTATGACATGTTAGTTAATATAAATATATTTTGAAATGCAAAAAAAAAATATGCAGGGGTTTCCTGGCATCCGCAGGTTTCGTTAAAATTTTTATAAAAGTTATATATAACATCAAGAAACTAGCAAATTTACGTTACAATTAGAATGAATGAATTTTATGTTAAAATTAAGAATTTTTTTATGTTATTTCAATATGTAGAATAAGTAATTGTATGAATGATTATTGGTTTAGATTGTCTAAACATTTTTTATAGTTATAATAAATTGTTTTATAATTATTTATGACTAGTTTTAAATAAGAGAAATTTAAAAGATTTATAAGAATTAGAATTTGGAAAAACAAAAATATAATTATATTTATTATATTCTTAGTTGATATTGATTTATTTTCAAATATAAAAAAAATTCTGAAGGGGATCCCTAGCACCCACAGGTTTCGAATAAATTTTGAACAAAACAGTTAAATATATTATCAAGAAGGTACAGTAGAAGTTCGATTAACCATCACTGTCAGACCGGGACTATGACGGTTAATCCAAAAGACAGTTTACGGAAATTTTGCAAAAAAAGCATGTATATACTGTACACACATTTATTATATTTTTTACGTGTGTGTACTTTTAAAAAAAAATACTTACATATAACAAATTATAAACATACATACCACACATATTAAACAAAAATCTGTAATTTTAGTGTGTTTTTTTGATTTTCTAGCTTGATTAGATCGTCTAATCGCCTAATTATTCTTTTTTCAGCGGTGACCGATGACGGATAACAGAGAGTGACGGTGAATCAAGAGCCAGTTAAACGAAGTTCTACTGTATCTAATTTACGTTGCAATAAGAATGAATGAATTTTATGTAAAAATGGAGAGTTTTTAATGATATTTTAAAATGTATTAAAAATAATTGTATGAATGATTACAGATTTAAATTGTCAAAAATTGTATAGAAATATCAAAAATTATTTTTGATTATTCATGACTAGTTATAAAAAAGTGAAATTGAGAAAAATTGAAAAAAATTAGATGTTGAAAAAAATACACACACTTGTAATTATTACATTCTTAGTTCATAAAGATATGTTTTAAAACACGAAAAAAAGCTATGCAGGGGATTCCTGGCACCCGCAGGTTTTGTTAAAATTTTTATAAAAGTTATATAAAACATCAAGAAACTAGCAAATTTACGTTACAATTAGAATGAATGAACTTAATGTAAAAATTTAGAGTTTCTCATTTTATTTTAAAATGTAATATTTATAATTGTATGAATGATTACTGGTTTAAATTGTCTAAACATTTTTACAGATGGCAAAAATTGTTTTT
>JAIPRK010001460.1:0-63738 GCA_025469195.1 Chaitophorus viminalis
CATTTCCAGCTGGGTACGTCTTACCAAAAGAATCGTGTTTAGATAAAAAATGACGTTCAATATTAGATTTTTTATTGTTCTTGAAGTTTTCGTCACAAATAAGACATTTTGGTTGTCCCGTGTTGTTTGGGACAAATGCATACCGAACAACGTTGCATTGATTGAATTGACCTGACGAGGACCGTGCTCACGTATCGATTAATAAAATTTAGTATTTTACCGAATAATAATTGTCGAGTTTAATGGAACACACACATATATATTACATACACAATAAAACTAATTGTACGATAAGATTAATAAATAACAATGAAAACATTCCCGACCCATGTAATAAAGATAAAATAGATAGAACATACACATACATATTATAAACACAATAAAACTAACTATGCGATAAGATTAATAAATAATTATTGAGAAATTCAGAATTATTATCGTTATAATAAAGTATAATATACTTTATATTTTACGGATATAATATCTTTATTGATAATTATCCAAAGAGCCGCAGGTTGCATGTTAAAGAGCCGCATGCGGCTCCGGAGCCGCAGGTTCCCGACCCCTGCTCTACACCAACAATTCATATTGGAATATTGCTGTATATATTAAGAAATAAATTGTACACAAAGTATCTACGCGTAAAAAGGCCCTTTAATTTGTAAAAACTCTAAGTTATTGAATGTAATTGCTGTACAATATTATTGACATGAAGGGACCATCTCAATTCTCAAGTTATTATCAATAGTCGAATTAGATATAGAATTCAAAGAACTCTATATATATATAGACATAGTACGTCTTTACAAAGTTTAAATCATTTCTCCAATCATATATTTTTAAAATATCAAACAATTTTTCGTCATATTATTAATTCATTTATTTCATATATTTTACATATAATTTTTTATTGCATTTTACTCCAAATTCAATCCAATGGTTTTTGGTATATCTTTTGCTTTAGCACTTACAAACCATTCAAAAGTCAAATTATTAATTTCTTCATTAGTGTTGGATTTTGGTTTTCTTTTAATTCGCCCATTTCCTAAAATCAAAATAATACGTTCATGGTACATATATAGAATTTTGAATTTTACATTTTTATAGTTAAGCTTATTGCATACCATTCATCCATTTTTCTTTTATTTCATTTTTTGCTCTAGTATCTGATATCTCATACACTTTACTTTTTCCATTCTTGAAAAGTTCACAAATTAGTTTTACTGTTAATTTATCTTTTTCACTTAACTTAAATTAGTTTAATTTTTTCATTTAGTGTTAAACATTTATTTTTGGACGTGATATTGAATATACGTCTATACGCAGTCTACATCAGAACACTACTTATCGATAACTACGACACTCATGCAACGAAATAATCTACATAATTGATATAGATCATATTCATTGACTGATAATTTTAAAATAGTATATGTATATATTTCCATGATTAACGTTAAACAGGTTCCATCTTTTTCAGGGAATGATGTAATTAAAAATACATTTGGTTACACGGGACAGTAACATTTTTCCATAAAAGTCAGGTTTCCACGTTATTCAGGTTCCATATTACAAAGGTTTTACTGCATTTATATTTTAGAGGATAAAAATTTATGAATATTCGTACGTCTTATGTCATGCCAAATATTCATATTGCTTTTTTCTTGCCGAAAACGAACAAGCCATTTGATTGTGTAAACATTAAACATATTATATTAAATTCAATTCAAACCAAATCGTTTTATAGATTATGGTTCCTACAAGCCTTGTGTACTAATTTAAAATGATTAGATAACATTCGATTTTTAAAAATGGTTTTAAAATTTTAATACAGTTTTTATTTTTTACTTTATATAATATGTACGTTTCATGGTAGAACGATGTACGTATTGTACATGTACGTTAAAAAACTTCAATCTTTGATATTATATATGTATTTGAACAGCGTTGAGACAATAGTTATAGGATAAACATTAGTCATCAAGGTATGAAACTTGATGAAAACTTTAAAATAATATACAGTATTACAGAATACTTTGTACGGCATAATCACCAAGCAAATAATGACAAGTTTAAGACTTAAATAATAATTATGTTAAGCTTACTCATTAACGTGTACTGAAGGTAAGTAAATAAAATTATATTAGTGCTGTGATTTAACCCAGTATTTGTACTGACTGATGAGCAACCACGTGTGTTAAAATATGTTTGATACATTTACTGTAGAGTCGTATCTCGTAGTGCATAAACAAATAATTTATTTTAGTATTTAATGTACTTGAATATTTGATAAAAATATTTATTATATCTAGGACTCAGATTTTGTAGCAAAATAAATCATTCAAAAAGCATTTCAAGTATCCAAAAAGCAAAAAAAAAGCATATATAATATTTAATTCTAAAAAAGAACGGATAGGCCTCGCTTTGCTGTACAGTTGGGGGTGGAGTGCACCTCGTTTATAGGATAGGTCATTATTACAATGGATTTGTTAAATTTGAATGCAATGATAGATATCATTGTATACGAATAACGATTCTGAACGGAGTTAATATGTTTGTCTAAAATGTGTATATATTAATATAGTATTTTATATTTAAATTGAATTATAATGCAATTTCGTAAAAATTTATATTTGAAACAGTCATAAATTTTTTTCTTTTTGGTCCGGTAGAAATTTTTTTATATATTTTTGAAGATTAGCTTATGGACAAACTAGTTTCAAAATTTTGAACCTTAAGTTCACCGATTATAAAAAAAAAAATGTAAAAAATTCGCATTTTGTAAATGGCTATAAGTGGCTTAAAAATCAATATAATATTTTGAAAAAAAATATGAATTAAAGGAAATGCATATCTTAAAAATTGGTGAAAATTTCAAGTTTCTGCGACTTATACTTTTTGAATTATAACAAATATTTAATACCGTTTGACCATAAATTGCTATTTTATGCAATTTCGTAAAAATTTAAATTTCAAACAGTCATAAAATTTTTTCTTTAAGTTCGGTAGAAATTTTTTTATAGATTTATGAAGGTAAGCTTATAGACAACCTAGTGTTAAAATTTTGAACCTTAAGTATAAGCAGAAAAAATTTTATACATTTTCAACCACAAAATAACTTGCAAATTATCGCGATTTTAACATATTTTATACAATATGAAATTTATGGGCATATAAAAAAAATTTGAGTGAAACCATCTCCGTTTTTTTTTTAGTTACAATAAGTGTAACTTATATTTAATCCTTTAATACATTTTCAAGCGTTTTCGGACAGCCAATTAAATTTTATAGGTGTTTAAAAAAAAAAATTTACAAAAATCGAAAATTTAAATTGTCTATAAATAAGTCAAAATACTTGAAAACTTAACCAAGTATAGAGATCACCAATATAAGGATTTGGTGAAAATTTCAAGTTGTTGCAGTTTTTCGTTTTTGAGTAAGAGCATTTAAAAAAAATGTAGTTTGTAAAAACGTGATTTTGCATAAAATTTCCCGTTTTTTCGTAATTTTTTTAACGTTTTTTTCGATTTTTGCATAAAGTATTAAAAAATTTGTATTTAAGTTGCCCAAGTTCTCTCTACATTCACTTTCCTTTCAGAAAAGTTGCTGAAATCGAAGCATTTTTACTGCAAAAAAAGTTGTCGTCAGACACAAAAAAAAAAAACACACATCATTGTAAAATTAATAGATTCCATCACTCCGTTCAGAATCTAAAATTGTAATTGAGCAAAAACTGATAATGTTTAAAAGTTCTCTTTTTTCTGTAATTTTATTATGTTTTTCCCGACGCTTTTGAAAAGTATTGAAATTTTTTTACTAAGTTGTTACCTAAGTAAATTTTACTGCTCTAAAACTTAACGGCAGACACAAATAAAAAACAAAAAACGCTCATCATTGTAAATTTAATACATTCATCACTCCGTTCAGAATCAAATTTATAAAATGTAAATGTAAAATATTATTAAACTTTTTTATCTATATAAAAATATAAATATCGATGTTTCTATTTTATTATATACGAGCATCTATTGCAATGGACATAATCAAATGTTTTTAATGATAGTAATAGTTTGAAGAAAAATAAATTTTCTCATTTTATGTGGAAGATGACAATAATAATACATAGTTTCAACTATTATGTTCAGGGAGTCCTACAGTTGGAAATCGTTTTGCAAAGTATAACCGACAAAATAATCTAAGCAAATCGTTATGAAGGGTATCGCTATAAAAACAAATCGTAGCTATTAAAGTAAAACCATTTTATTTTTGTCCGAACTCCCAGTAGACCGTAATGAGAAAACACATAATATTTTAGCATCTTGGTGTTAGATGTTCTTGATTTAAATGAAAATATCCAAAAGAAAATTAAAGTAATATTTTTTACAGATGTCCGTAGATATTCTATTATATTGGTCAGTCATCGTAGTACAATGATCTATTATTTTCTATTTATTATTATTTTGGAACAGCATTGTTGTTCAGAGAGGTCAATGGAAATAATTATTGGATGGTAATTTCAAGTACAAAACATTCATTGTTCCTCTCCGATAAACCAAAGATTTAAAAAAAAAATATATATAGCATTAGTCATAGTTGAAATATTACAATATCGTTGTGTTATCTTCTATGGAAGTGTAGAAAAACAATACCGAAATATTATGTCGTTTTAAATCCTAGGCCTAAAATACCTAATTTTTTTGAATCAATTCAAATTATACACGACGTTTTTTTTTTTATTTACAAAAAGTTATACATATATAAATAGAACACAAAATTGAAAAAAGAATGGTGGGCCTCGCTTTGCTGTACAGTTGGGGGTGGAGTGCACCTCGTTTATAGGATAGGTCATTATTACAATGGATTTGTTAAATTTGAATGCAATGATAGATATCATTGTATACGAATAACGATTCTAAACGAAGTTAATATGTTTGTCTAAAATGTGTATATAATAATATAGTATTTTATATTTAAATTGAATTATAATGCAATTTCGTAAAAATTTAAGTTTGAAAGTCATAATTTTTTTTCCTTTTGGTTCGGTAGAAATTTTTTATATATTTTTGAAGATTAGCTTATGGACAAACTAGTGTCAAAATTTTGATTCTTTATTAACTAATCACGCGCAATTTAATAAATTATGTTTTTGATTTATGTAAAATACAACTATTCATTTTTTGTATCATATTTATGTGTGACATGATTCATGTATAATAAATAAGAAACGGATGTTGTTGCAATTGCAACTATTCTTCTACTGCTCCAATTTAAGTAAGTTTTAAATTCGACTAGTGTATATGAATTCAAGTATATAATTTTTAAATGTAATTTTCGGGGTTTTGTCAATTTTATTGAAATTTTGTTAATTTTATACATTTATAAAATAATTTAAACTATTTTTAAATTTTATAAAATGTATTTATATAAATACGTTCAAAATGATTTAAAAAATTCCACAAAATATTCTCAAACTATACACTTCTATGTACAATGCAGTAGTTATTAGGCAATAATTTTTAGGTCATCTAGATTAAGATTTGTTTAAAAAAGTTTTTTAAATAAAATATTTTTTTTTATAACTAAAACATTATAAACATTACTTATATAAATTGTAATTAATGTAAGACAAAAATAAATGTAGTTTTAAAAATTGTAACAAAACGTTGTTATTTTTTAGTTTAATTTATAATTTTTTAAGTGCAATTTTTAGTATTATTTTAGTATAATACTGCAATTAATTTGACTACTCTTTTACTACTACAAAATTCTCGCCCTAATAATCAATGTTCATCAATGAAAAGTTATCATTCAAAAATATATAAAATGACATCGTCTTCCCTAATCACTTTATTTAAATACTTGGTCATGGAAGAGAGCCCATGTATTTAGATATATTTATCACTTTTATCATTCTTGATGAAGAAACAAATGAACATATATTTTTGATTTGTGTACATGGAGTTTAACCCAAAGTCCAAATACTTCCTCAATTCCTCGAGTTTTCTTTTATATTTTTTTGATTAGTTGAGTGATTACAATGCAGTAAGTATTTCGAATGTTCCAAATTAGAAATGATTAATTTTGTAATTGTTATTCCTCGAACTCTAAATTTTAAAATTACTTCTATGGCAATATTATTAGGATTATTGATTAAATATATATTTGTCATTTATTAATATAACTTATTGGTTTTATTCATTATTTATATTAAAATACGTATACGATAGTACTAAAACTGATTAAACTGAGTAAAATAGATTTATTTTTGCATGAGATACACTCAAGGCCATAGCCAGGGGGGGGGTTCAGGGTTCAGACTCCCCCCCGAAATTTTTTTTGAAATAATATTGAATAGTTTTAAATGCCAATTATATTTGATACTTTACATCATATACGTGTCACTGTGATTACAACACAAATAAATAAAACGGTATAGGTATATTTTATATTTATATTGTGTTAGATAAGCGATAACTTTTCTAAAACCTATATGTATAGCTCACATAATACCTACAGTATCTAATCTTAATTATTTTGGTAATCGATGGTCAGTACTCAGTAGAGCAATATAACACATTTTGTTTATTAATGTAGAAATATAAGATAATGTACATAGCTACCTACCGAAATTTTTAAAAAAAATGCCATGTTCTTAATTATAATAATATTCTTTTTATAATTTTATTTTTATTACAAATATAACATTTATACTCTACCCCCCCCCCCAAAAAAAAATAAATATTTTCTGGCTACTGTCTTGGATACACTATCTTCTAACAATACTTGTCTAACCTGTTAAATACTTTGCATTCATAACATATTGACTGTAAACGTATATTTATGAAAATGTATCACAGAGCCTGCAGTTAATTCAATCAGCAATAAAATCTATTTTATAATAAATTGATAAATATATTCATAAAAAATAGTGTCTTTGTTAAATGAATCAATCCATCTGAATTTCATCCAGGTCATCCTTAATTATAAAACTATGACTCTTGTACCTTTTTAACATCTTATTCAATAATTAATTATGTCATGTTACTTTTTTTTTTTTTTTTGGAAAATCATTCTTCATTATAATTAAAAACGTTCATTAATGTTATTATTCAGCTAAACCGTACTACTTTTGAGAGTAGTTAAGGTATAAAATAGCTTTAAAATACAAAAAAGTAATAATTTATAGAATTAAACCATTTAAATTGTTGAAAGTTCAAGGAACAATTATTGTTTCACACAGGTCACAAAAGTATTTAGAAAAATCGTATATTAGTCATTGTTTAACACATTTACGTAATAATATGTTTGAATAAAGATTGATTATAGTCAGCTAAATAGAATACTATAATATATTTTTACAACATATAAAACTATATTACACTTTATTTTAATAATTTTATATAAATAAACTGTTATTATTATGAAATCTGGACTTTTATTTTTAATTTAGTATAACATCTAAAAATATTTTTGGCTGGTTAATGTTTGATCGGAGTCTAAACATAAAATATTGAAAAGAAAAATACGATTGGTTTATTACTTTATAGTTAGTCGTAATTTCTACATATTCTTGCAACGTAAATATATTCTAATTAATATCACTAATATCTGTGCCAACATTTTAAAGTTTAGAAGAATGAAAACATTCATAAAACTGACAAAACACTAATCTATCCTGTATACGCACGTTTTCTTGAAGTCAGTACCAATATCAATAAAACAATAACGTCAACATACCAGCCGATTTGCGTAGTAGTGCGGTGCAGCGAATTTGAAATGTAGGTAATATATAATTGCAATTCTGAATTCATAGACTGCAGGAACACATTAACACTAAACCATTAGAAATACCTTTTAGAAAAAATGAAAAAGTATATGAGAATATAAGATGCACAGAAGGTTTATTTAAAAACTTATTATTAGTAAATTTATCAAAGAGTTTAAGAGAAAAAAATTATTTTAATTACGAAAAGTAATCATTATTTGCAAAAAATTAATAGTTTTATTTATTATCAATATTTTTTTTTTTTTAGGTGATCATGTTTTTACTGCCCAAAGTACTACAATTATCCCTTGGTGGCCTTGGTATTTATGGATGTTCTTAGTTGTCTGGTGATATTGGACTAGATAGTAAATACGTCGTTTCTACTTTCTATAACACTTGTGCATGGCATAACGAAATCGTGCTTGTATTTCAAATAATATTGTTAGTCAATTGTTTATTCAATTTTACTGAAAAATATTTTAAAAGAAAATTGAAGAATTATTTATAACATAATATAATGTTTTTGTCGATTAATTAGGATTTAAATAATTCAAAACTTTTAATGCACCGTGTTAAGATGTATTGAATTGCCATTATTTAGGCAAAAAAAGATTGTACTTCAAATTCGTATAAAGCTAATATACCCCTCTCCCTATGATGGAAAAATAAGAACCACTGTCTTTATATCTAATAATAATATCTTGTTATCATAATTATTGATGTTTAAAATATCAATGTCTAATGTCATATTCAAAAATCAACCTATGAGTAATGATCCAACCAATTGTCAATTTAAAATACAAAACCCGATGTTTCTATATGTTGTCGCACGCGTGTCATGCATACAGACGACTAATTCTTATTGCAATGCAACGAAAACTCTGAATACGTTCGCTATGAATATCAACACGTCTAATTGGCTTTATAATTGTATACTAGTTTTCAATTAATATTAAATTATTATTTGGTTCCCACTAAGGTCTACGCATATTAAACTGCACTAAGCAGTGAACAAAGCGATATAATAAACACTAAACATGTTATTGTTATCATAAATGAGCAAATCTTATTTCCTGATACTTCCCATCAGGTTACTGGTTACATATAAGACTGTATACGATTATAATATATATTTAATATACTTTTACATTACAATTCAATTTTTTATGAGTATCAATACACTGTATATTTGACTACAATTATATAGATACTTCATACTGTATTAGATTTTCTGATTTGAAAGTCCTTTTTTTTCAATTAGTTATTTAACTATTTTTATTTTAAAAATAACTATATATAAAACCATTGAAAACAGCCACTAGGTATGTTATGTTTATCTTCAAAGAAATTGTCGAAGAAATTGTATAGAAATATAAAAATTTGAATCATATACGTCAACTTATTAAGTATTTCAGTAATACCCAATCAATAAGTGACAATATTTATGTAATTTGTATATTAATAATTAATAATACTAATTTATTTATTTGATAACAAATTATGATTATAAAATCGTTATTTAAATTTTAGAAATATTTAAGAAAATTGAAAACTGTAATACCATTTACCATTAAGAATAACATACTATTACAAATAAACAAACAAAATGTCTTACCTAATGTTATACCATTGGCAGTGATAATAATTGTATTATTATTACTATTAATAATGTCGTAAAATTGAAATACTATTGAAATACTAATTAAAATAATATTGAAATAGGGTTGAAGACTTCCTGGTGTCAACAAAATATTAATTAGAAAATCATAGTATATATAAGGTTGAGAAAATGATAAACACTGAACTATTCTGTAATATTGTTCTTTGTTCTTGTATTTTAAAATTGTATAACTGGTTATAGAGTAGTAAGTAGATACCAAATTACTCAAACTTAAGCTAATTTGTGCCCTATAAATTAAATAATTTCCAGTAATAAATCCAGTAATACATTTGAAAATATAATATTGTTAACAATTCAAACATAAAACTAGTTATTTTTTGTAAAAATATTTCTCAAAAAAATTGGAAATTTCACCCACAATGAGAACATGTCAATTCTGAAATTTAAAAAGATAATACCTTAGCGACGCGACAGATAAAAACATTTACATAAACACTTAACACACGAGATGTATTTTGAACTTAATGGGTGGAGGATATATTATTTTCTTTTTATACTACAAAATAAAAGACATTCTTTACCACTTTTTGACATGTTTTATTTAGAGTAACAACCTAGGCGATTTATCAGAGCAACAAAATCCATGGACATATTTTAAGCTCGCCTTTGTGTGGATGGTTCCGGAGAGACTGATGGTGTCCTTCTGAATACAAAATAATGTATAATGCTATCATCCTACGACACATTTTCAGAATTCTATTGCTTTTTTCCGGTATACCTAAATTTAGTTTCAAAACTTTATTCTTTACATTTTCTTTGGTTTTTGTTTTTATTGCTATAAAAAAAGTTTGAACCGTTTTCGAATAAAATGTAATTTTTTTAAGTTTAACAAGAAGACATAAATTCGTAGATTGCATTATAAAACTTTTTTTTCATAATTGATTTTAAATGTTTTTCATAAACAGTTGTATTGAATTTATCGTGGGTATTAAAGAGCAATTTACTGTGGACGATACATTTTGGATGTATACAATTAACTTTAGCCGTTTTCATGAAATAGTTATCTAATTAAGCAAGATAAATTCTTCATTTTGCCTTTATACATATATGTATTTTAAGTTTACAAATCTTAGGTAACTATAGGACTTTCCATGTTTCCAAGTATTGATTGATCAAACTATACATAGGAAATAATTTGTATTATTGATTATTATTATTGTTAATTGTTATTTATTATATGCTCTAAAACACAGGCAAAAATATTCTTAAAAATTACCGATACATTTCTGTTTATTAAATGTATATTGTATTATTAGATATTTAATTTATGATTTTAAAGAAATATCAAGTAATTATTACAAAAAAAATGTACAAATTTGATTTGATCCTTATCAAGTCAAGAATATATTAAAATATTATATAATAAACCATCAAGAAAACAAATTAATACATTATCTTTAGAAAATTAGCTATAATAGAAACTAGTTTTAAATTAAATTTATCAGCCATATAACGTACAAATATGGTCTAAAACTAACAAGAAAATCGAAAATGCTTTAAAAAAATACTGGAAAAATGCAGAGTAAAAGTTTCACTCTTGAAATATTTGTTACGCATGAAATGAATTATATTCATGGAAAGCATTAATTAAGATCAACCTAAAAAAATATGCACTTTGCATTGAAATCCAGTCTTTAATTATAATCAGAGTATTATTATTTTTAGCTGTTCCTACCTGGAAGTAGATTTTGTGTAATACTACCTATATTCATTGAATCAAACAGATGGCATATATATATATATATATTTATACGCCAAATAAAAATATAAAACAACCATGTATCAAAACACTATTTAACAAAAATCTCTTCAACGTTAACATTCAAAACCATGTAAATTATAAATCCTAAAATTACAAGAACTTCGATTATAATTCTGTATAACGGGCATTCATCAAAAAAGGTTAAATAGATAATAAATTAATAACCATCAGTTCATTATATCAGATATACGAAGGTATACTAAGGAAATAAACTATTTATAAGTAACTAAATAATTTCCAAGTTCCTTCATTGGGAACATTTTTCAATAATGTCTAATAATATAAACATCACATTTACTCAATATTCATTATGTTTCTATGTTTATTTATATTTTTAATGCATAATCTGTGCACAAGTTTTTAACAACAAGCGTATCTAGAAAAAATATTTCAAAAAATGCACTCCGTTATAGGTAAGTATGAAATCTGTTCGTCTACAATTCGTGTTTAAGACTATGGTCACATTTCTTACTTGTGACGAACGGCCGTTGCTAATAAATAAGTAGGTAAGACTCTGAAAAAATAAACACAGTCTAAATACTTTTTTCTAAAAAAAGTAGATTTGTACATGAAAAGATTAACTGGAGCGTTGAAAAAAAAAATGATTTGCTACAAGGAGTTCATTTAATTGAAATTCACATTCTTCGTTTCATAAAAACAATAAATTTAAAAATTTAAAAATGATTTTAAATTTAAAATGATTTAAATCAATAAATCATCAAGTACCTACTGTAGGTCACCATGTAAAAAAATATTTTTTATCACATTTACTAGGTATGTAGAACGGTATTTAACAGTAGTAAACCGTTCCCAATCATTAAATTCATTGTCTATAGAATAATTTTTTACTCGTTAGTCGTTACTGATTAGTTATTATAGTGTTATTACTTATTACACTTAAATAATTGTTTTAAATATATTATACACTTCTACGTGGATAAATGTATGATTTAACATTTAAACGATTAATTTGAATTATGCATGACAATTTGACGGGGAGTAAATATTATTATAAATAAACAATTTCATACTGCAGTGTACAATATATGCACAATATATCAAAACGTATAATATTTTCCTGTACATAATAATTATTGTTATGTATAAAAGTTGGTTATTTGAGTTAATATGCGCAAGATTCCCAGTACAACTAAGAATTTAGTGTGACTAAAGAATAATCATTCATACCATAAAGTTTTCTCTAGAGCACATAGTATAATGTATAGTATAATTTAATGAATTCAATGTAATAATGAGAACAAAAACCTTTAATTCGATGACGGTTTCGCTCTTCAATGCACTGCACAAGCCACAAACAACGAACGATTTTGTCGATTTCGATAGAAATAAGAAAAAATGAACCGGAGAGGCCCCGCTCTACTGTACCGTAGGGGGTGGAGTGGACCTCGTTCACAGGATAGGTCTTTACAATGGATTCGTTAAATTTAATTGCAATGATAGGTATCATTGTATACGAATAACGATTCTGAACAGAGATGATATGTTAGTCCAAAATACTGAATAGGTATATTATAATATATTATATTTAAATCGTAACCTTAAGTATAAATAGAATAAATTTTATACATTTTTAACCACAAAACAACTTGCAAATTATAGCGATTTGACACATTTTATACAAATTTTAAATTTATACTAACTTTATGAGTTTATAAAAAAAATTTTTTGGTTGATACGATTTCCAATTTTTTTATTGTAGGAAGTATACTTATAGTAAATCTTGTATTAAATTTTCAAGAATTTTTGGATGGCCAAATTTTTTTATAGATATTTCAAATAAAATAAACTTAGAAAAATTGAAAATTTAAATTGTCTATAAATATGTCATGATATGTAAAAATACTTTGAAAACTTAACCACATACAGGAAACGTCAATATAAACATTTGGTAAAAATTTCAAGTATTTGCGGTTTTTTGTTTTTGAGTTAGAGCGTTTTAAAAAATGTATTTTTTCAAAATGTAATTTTGTTTAAAAATGTGCCGTTTTTTCGTAATTTTTTATGGTTTTATCGATGCTTTTAAAAAATATTGAAAAAGTTTGATTTTTGACTTGTCCAAGTACCATCTACAATCACTTTCCTTTCAGAAAAGTTGCTGTTTAAGAAATCGAAGCATTTTTACTGCCCAAAAAGATGTCGTTAGACACAAAAATAAAAAAATAATAATAATAAAAAAAAAAAATAATATAAAAAAATAAAAGCACATCAATGTAAAAACCAATAGATTCCATCACTCCGTTCAGAATCTTAAAGGAACGGGTCTGGCACCAACACAAATTAGGTAAAATACGTTAGACGAATGTAACAAACAACGACGACCGTCATACAATTGTGAAAATGAATGTTGGACTTCATCACCGCCATTTCGGTTCAGTAAGGTGAGAACACTATGTACCACGTTACTAAACCACAGTATTGTAAAAATCGTACACTAGTTTACGCGAACTTTATTACGTATTGACATAATTTTGACATTTGGACCTCTGTATACTACGGTTATTAAAATGTGGTTATTACATCCAGCCGTTTTTTTTTTTTTCAAATTTTTATTTCACAATTAAAAATGATAAAAGTTAATACCTAACAAATATATTATAGGAATTTGAAAATTTTAATTGAATACTTTTTTAAACACAAAGTTTACCTACCTTTTTCTATAACGCTCATTAAAATATACCGTTTCTCATCACATTTTTAATACTATACTATAATAATGCGTTAGAAATTTAAAAGTGATGTTGTTTTATTATATTATATTTCTACCCTGGGTATGAACAACAAAAACCCACGTAAAATACCGTCTTTTATTATTATTACACAAGCCTTTTATTCGAATGTAACGCACATGTATATCGTATTTACTAGATCAAAACCTAAAAAAGTTTCGAAACCGTATTTATCAAAAAGGATTTTATCCCTATAATATTTGAATCTTATTTGGTTCTTCATTATAATTTTATATTTGATTTGCAACATAGTACGAACCTGCGTAGATTTTTCTTGCGGTAACGAGAATATTTTCTTTTTCGAAGTTATATTATACATATAGGTACTTTGTTGATCTATCATTCTATCCAATGAATTGTACGTAACCTTCTAGACTTTACTTTGTGATTCGAAATGGTCATTATTATTTAACATATATAACTTAAAATAATCGAATTTAGGATATATTTCCATCTGTGCTGTATAAATTCCATAAAAGAATCGTTTCAAATGGCGATTCACATTTGTCTCCAAACTAAAAATAACGAATTGTCTGTGTATGTAAAGCGACCAAAAAAAGATTACCCACTCTCGCAATTTCTCACTTTCGCAATATTATAATGTAAATCTATTATTATAATTATTAGTTATTTAGTACATAAATAAATATCAGCAAAATCAAAAGATAATCAAAAATAACCGATTATGAATGTCCCCTGAATTAAATATGCAATACAATATAATAGCACCAAATTACTTTGAGTAGTCTTTCACTCAACTGTTTGATATTCGTCTCTTATGAAGTTATGAAATTGACGACGCATGAACAATATTATGAACATTATTATTGAAAAAATAAATAAATCAAATAAATCGGTGCAAACGAATGTATTATGAAAATAAATAAAATCACGATGTAATTCAAATTATATAAAAGTTTAATCTGTTACTTATTATTTTTAAAATATTATCAAAACTGCTTTTATGTAAGGTAAAGTAATGACATCGTTGAAAATTAAATAAGACGCAAAATTTTAGCTAACTTTAATTATTAAAGTGTAATCATTTTTAAATTATTTTTTTTTATGTACATCAATCTTGTCAATTATGGATAATTTAGATGTTTTTACAAGTAAATGTCAATTTAATATTGTCGATTCATCTTTTGATTGAAATTCCAAGAAAGAATAATTTATTGTGTTATTTATTATTGCTTTATAAGTCTATAACTATAAACAGTCATTATGTCACATTTATTATTGTCATTTAATATTAAAGAAAGTATTAATATCTATTTAATTAAAAGTGTATTTTATATTTACTGTACATGACTTGAAGAATATATACAATAAATTATTTATAGTTAATAACGTTCAATTTCCAGAATAGGTATTCTATAGATGAACGTTTAGAGTTATTTAATTTCGGGAGTAAAAAGAAATAATGAATATCGGAGAAAGTTAATACAAGTATAATAAACCTACTATCATTTCAACATGTATATTAAGTTATGACTCATGATTTATTCAAGTATTGATGTATACATTTATATCCTCTGTCCGTGTTTTGTCTGTCAATATTGTTTGTACCTATTATGGAAAAAACATTACTTAGAGACCGGGCGTTGTTGGACATATAAGTTTATCTTACTACATCCCAAGCAAAGTAGGTATATGGCGTGTGATTTATTATTTTTATAAATATTAAAAGTGATAAACTTTGTATTTATAAGATAAATCTGAATGGAGGTCAACTCACTGAAAGATGATAAAAAGTTTGCTAAAAAAAGTGTTTTTATAACCTCTTCCTTCGTATTTGGTTGTTCATTTCTATGATTCTAACCTCTAGTAGACTAAAAAATGGACTAAAAAAAAAAATAAAATAAAATAAAACGTTCTAAAGAAATTTTTGCTTTAAACTATAATCAGTTTAAGCACTGTTTAAATTTCAACCCATAGATCTGTTGCATAATTCAAAATTCAATACAGACGTATGAAAATTTTTAAACTTTTAATTTCCTAAAAAATCTATTTCCCTGAAAAGTCTGAGCATTGCAAATCCGGCATCTACAATACTACACACTGAAATATGAATTTTTATTTATCTTGATTAAAGTAATTAACTAAAATGCAATTTTTATTGAGTTCTAGTACAGTAATTGAATATTTTGCGGTACATGTATCTTAAGTCTTTTTAGCGCTGTAAACAAATCAAGGTTTTGTAGTTGGTATTTAAATTGTTGTATAAATAAAAATCATAATAATATATATGTTGTCATTGTGCGTAGGCCGTAGGGTTATTCTCTAACGAATCACTTAGTCGTTGTTATTATAGCAAAATATTAATTTTATCACAAAGTTTATTACACATTTTATACTATTACAGCTGTTGAGATTGTTGTAGCTGAATAAAAGTAATTATTATGATTACAATTCATATTAATTTCTCAGAAGTTTGGATTTTATGTGAAAATATTAGCTTTGCGACAATGTCAATACTGTTGACTTGAACGTTGAACCTATACAAAATGGTAAAGCATACGCCATGTACTGGATATATTTATGCTTGTACCGCTGATATACCGAGAAATTCAAAATCAATATTTCTGCCATAATTAAGTACGAGTAAAAGTAAATATTTAACGTATTGTATCAAATATAGGTATTGCTTGTATATAGTATCGTATATACCTATTATATAACCTAACTCGAAAGTTCAGCTAATTTTCAAAAATATCACTATATCAGATTATATTATTTAATACAAACTTTTGTAAAACACAAGTTAAGAAATAGTAAATTCTTTAACGTTTAATTTTGATTTAAAGGGGTCAGCGGATATAGGACATTATTTAAAAATGTATTTTATTGCACGGATATATTATGTGTTATATGGTATTTTAGTATTACACATATATAGGATAAGTCGGAAAACTTTTTGATTCATGGTTTACAAAGTTTAATAAAATTCGTTTTACCAACTATTTTCCATGTGCTAGATTATTAAATTGTTCTGAAAACGGTCTTGGAAGATATATCTATATTCTATATAAATACAAACCTACATATTATATTATAAGACTGTGGTCTGACTTTAATTTTTGATAGTTATATTTTTGTCATTTTATCAAATATATTAGAACGCTTATTGGAATACTGGTTCGCATGATGTTTCGATCTGTTGATTGATTTCTATATTTTTCATGCCGATTAGAGTGATGAATTTCAAAAATGAAGGGAGGGAACCCATTACATCTGTGGATTGGAAATCCGCCCTCCTCAGGACAAAGATATATATTCGTCACTAAGTGGATTCGAATATTTGCCCACCTTTATTACCGTGAGTGTTAGAATCTGAAAATTAAATAAGCAACGTCGACTACGGTTAGTATACAAATCGCAGTATCCCGTAAGAATAATTAATTTCATCCAATACTACATTACATTAGGGATTTTCAGCTTGTGCCATGCGTGTTAATTCTATAGAAAAAAAGCGATCATTCTAGAACCTATAATTCAGTAAATCTATTATATCTTTCGTTAAATTCTCAAAATTGCTTTACAATCATGTCGTCTACCATTTTTACTGGTATAGACGAATAGTCCGTATCACGAAAACTGGAGGCTAGTCGTTGTCGCACCCCGGACCTCACCCAATAAGTAGACAGTGGTTTTCATTTTATCGCGACCACCCATTATGCCCGTTGCGTGAATAGTAACAATAGCACTATTATAATTTCGTAATTTTTTCTCCCAACTGTTATATTATTTGGTATAGGAAGGGAAGGGTTAATTAAAAGTAAAAAGAACCTTAGGTACGCCATTCGCTCGTATTGAGTCGTATAACATATTGTATGATGGTTGTCTTTTACGTTTCATCGTTTAAAAACCTAGTTTCTTCATACTACATAGTGTCGTTTTTTTTTTTGTGACTATTTTTTTAAATTTTTCAACTAAAAATGTCATTTAAGACATGTAGTTATGGATTTAAATGAAATCTCTAATAACCTTCCCCCACGACTACACGAGTAAATACATGATACATACACATAATTATCTAGAAGAGGTGAGATGGAATAATGGGTTAAGTGCTGTATTTGTCATTTAAATTTGAAACCAATGTACCATTGCTCTCGAAAAAACAATTCCGAGTGATGTGGGTCAGGTGTATTATTTTTAACTTTTAGAGATAGTTGATATAGAAATAGAACCAAATATCTTAAGATATAAGTTATAAGTTTTATAAGTATCTACTATTACTTACACTTACTATTTACAACCAGAAAAATTTATAAAATTTGTATACGTAATATTTTATGTAAATAAAAATTATACTTGTATCAACAAGACAAACTTCAGATTTCAGAGAATTGAAAATATTAAATATCTACACAGCATATGCTATCTATTAGTTTTTACTTAAAATGTCCTATTTTTAATTTTCATTCAATAATATATTATATTGTCTCCCATCTTAATTACTTATTGATGACACCATTCCATGACATCTTTACATGCATTGAAAGAACTCACTAAGAAGTTTTTATTTAAATTTATATTGATACATTTTTATAATAAAATAAATTTTTTGTGCTAGGATGGAAGATTGGTTATGCTAACAATATGAAAAAGCTTAAGGATGATTTTGAAAAACCACCTATTTTATTTCACTTCTCAAAGGTATTTACTATTATTTATTTTACTAGTTACTAACTACAAAGTTGTATACTTAAGGAAAATAAGTGTAATCTTTTCTTTCCTTAACAAGAATATTTTTAATACAACAAAAATTGGTAAAAATAATTATTATTTCATACTAAAAATTTAAATTTAAAAAAAAAGACTAACCGATAGCGTTAAAAACAATGTAATTACAAAATGTAAACCGGCCTTCGGGCGAATGGAGGCGCTGTCTGTACAACAAATTTGCACTACAAAACTGCCGTAAAAATTAGCAATTGAAAACTGTGCAAGTGGTGTCACCTTATCTTCTCTGGACACTGGACATACAGAAACAATTCAAGAAAAGGATAACGGGAATGAAATTTTAAGATACGTAAATACGTTACAAATACACTTTGATATAAGATATAACCTATCATCTTCACTATATTGCCAGACAACAGCGATTTAAAATCCAGCAATTACAAGGAGCTTTTATGATTTATTTTTAATTTTCCTAAAATATTGTATACATAATAATAAATAATAATATCATAATTATGAAGCATATTTGTAGTTTGTACTGTAGTATTATTACATAATAAATGAATAGTAATAAGTTGCATGTAAGTGCGACATTAAAAGAAAAATCAAGGCAAACTGTTTATGTCTATGTCAACTACGATTTGTAGTTCTAGGGAATCCGCTATCAACCGCGCGGCCAAAATTACAGTCGCGATGCTAATAAGCAATACCTCGAAAAATTCGTTTGGCGCATGACGGTCAGCTGCCAGTTTTCGTGACGCGGAAATTAGTGGGAGATAAAGATTACAACGCAATTGACAATATTATCTTAAATAATATTTTATTTTTACATTGAATGATACACTCATACACTCACAACATAATTGATGGGAAACGGCGTAATTTAGGCGATACAGTATATTTGTCAAACGTTTCTGTAGCAAATCATTGATTTCGAGTACGAAAATAATTATTATTGTTGAAGTGCGGTCATAAATTGCAAATAATGATGGCATCAGGAATATAAGTACCTATTCATTCATTCGATAATTATTAATGCACTTGTGAACTTGTTATGATTCCAAACGCATAAGTGCATGCATATTTGGTACTTTTTAAGAGCCATTAAGTTCCGAGTCTTAAACGTATTATTATTATAGTATATGTGTCCGCTCTACACCATATTAATATATTATTATCATACCTGTAAAAACACTATATAATTAACTTATATAATCCACTTCTTATCTGTTGTTAATTAACGAATTACTATATACCTACTAAAACAATAATAATAATAACTAATAAAAAACAATATTACCCGTATAAACGCTGCAGTTCAATGTATAATTAATGGCTGTATAAAAGCCATGATTTTTTGTCTTTGCCTAACAAAGTTTTATTGTTTTCATATCACTAATGCAAAAATGTTTTCTTCATAATGTTTGTACGTCCGTTTTATGAAAGCATTAAGATAGGTAATAATTTTGAATGCTGTTTTATATGCGGTAGCCAGTAGATAATTTATATAATTGTAAATATTAAAATCCACGATACATCAGACTTTAAATCGATTATTTTAAACATTTTAAACTTAATATTAATTTTGAAAACGTTTATTTGTTTTACTAAATTATATAGGTGCAAAAATATGATACCTGTATAGGCTGTATTGTGTATATAATAATAATTTTTCTATCCTAAAATATGTATATTTTAGTACATTATTATTATTATGTAGATAATTATGTTGTTCTTATAATACTAGGTATAATGTTATATATTAAAAAAATTGCAAGGTATACTTATTTTAAAACAAATCATTAGCCAAAACCTATATTGTATTATCTTTTTATTAGTGAACAAGCATAATTTGTAAAAATAATAAGATACCTCAATAGCTCATCCAACATGTTGTTAATTTAAAAACCGTTTAGTATAAATGTAAATATTGAAGTTTTATTTTTGGTTTAATAAGGGTTTGCTAAATTCAAAATACTAGTTATATAGAAAAAACATTGCAGAAATTTCGGAAATATTAAAGACAAGTTCAATTAGTATTATATATTAAAGTGAAAATAAAAATGAGTTTACCCTATATGGTTAATTTTTTAGATTTTCAAGAAGTGACCGTTTTTAACAATTAACATAAGTTATATCATAAAATGAATATTAATATTTATAATTTATGATACCTATTTTTTATCTAAGCCCGGATTATAATAATATATATTGTGTACAGTCAATATAATATGAAGATGATATTTTAATAGCAATTATTATTATTGTCTTCGATCATGAACATTTTTCTTGTTTCAAACATCATAACTTCAGAAACATAAATCTTGATTTAAATAGTTAATCTTTGTAGGTTTTTGGTGATCATAATTACATTTACAATTATTGTTATAAATCATTGCTATTATTAAATATTAGTACTCGTATATCTTGTATATTTTTTTTCTTATACGATTTATAAAATTAAAATTTAAAATAACCTGTTATATTGCCGGGCAGAGAACCATAGACGCAATTTGAAATTTTTAATCCTGGGCTAAATTTTTTTTAACACAATTGAGACATTTTACTAAAAACTACCACAAAAACACTTTAAAATTAACAAAAAAATCTTAAATACAACTTTATAATTTGCGTTAATAAATTTAAAATTAAATGTTTAGGTACATTTGAATATGAATACCTAAGTGATATTCATTGTATTAAAAATAAACCCTGATCAATACATTTTGAAAACCATATTTATTTTTTATAATTTAAAACCTTATTATAAAATTATTATTTTAAGTACCTAGCATTTTTATTTTTTATTAATCATGAAGTCGAGTATGGTAATTTGAGTGTTTGGTGGGGGGAAAGGCTTGTAATTGCGCTTATGCCGTGAACAAATTATTTGTGTTGTGATTTTTTTTTTTTTTGGAAACTTTGTAAAATTTTAAAAATGCCATCATATTGTCTATATTGGCCATATTATCATACGCAGTTTCTAATACAATATTCGTATTGTATTTTTCTATGAAAACCTATGGGATGTATTGAGTATTGCTATTGAAAAATGCGATAACTTATAAAATAATTGTATATACATATTACATATAACAATATAACTCATTGGCATAGGCGCAACTAGAGCTTTTATTTTGGGGAGACTAAAAATATCAAGACCACACAGACCCGCGGGGGCTACGACCCCACACCTCCTATTCATCCATAATACACATCAATGATACATATACACAAATTCAACTCAATAATTTTAATAAAAATTTTCTGTCTTTAGTACAATAAACTTCTAAAATGTCTTCATCATTTAACGAGTTAACAACATCTCTCTCGATATTCAATACTGCCAAATTTGTGAAACGGTCTTGTAGCATACTGGTTCGTAACCAATTTTTGATACGCTTCATAGAAGAAAATGATCGTTCGTAAGTTGCTGACTTATGGGAATACTCATTGCTACTTATAACAACTTATACATATTGGGATAAACTTGTTTTTCGATCACTTTGCTAATATCATTAATATCAAAATCAGGTTTGATAGTAAACATGTACTTTCATGCTACAGTCATTATTAAAACTTTATTAGCTATACACATTTTTGATACAACAAATCCTGATTTCTTACTGGACACATATTCAGATAATCTTGTAGTACTCTGTACATGTATTTAAGTATCAGTATGAGACATTAATTTTGAAGATAACTGTAAATTAATTTAATTAAAAAAATAAAACAATTGTAATAGACGTCACATAATAACTGAGTAATAAGTATAAGAAGAGTAATTAAAGAACTTGCTTTTTTCCAATTATTAAACCCTGTTTTGATAAATATATCTTCAGTATAACCAAAATTGTTTGCAAACATGCAGCAAGCATAAAAAAATATAGCATTTTTCTTAATACTATACTCTAACCACTCAAATTTTCCATAATAAGAAGATGAAAATGCGCGATTTTGTAAACCAAATTTTGATTTTGGATATTCCTAAGCAAAGCAAAAGCCATAATAAATAATATTAATATTCAATACACCAATGAAATATGGCCATTAATCATTGCAGCACTGTAATAACTTAATATCTAGTTATTTTATCACAAAAATCACAAAATCTTGAGATTTTAAAATAAAACCTATTGATTCTACGTATTGTGTATACGGTACATTTTAATAGATAATAAACTCAATTAAATAAGCACATTTGATGTTTCCTTTGACCATAATATTTTAAATGACAGAAAAATAATTTTTGATAAGCACTCCCAAGCCCCTCCTAGTTGCGCCCATGCTCATTGGCTCATTATTATGATATGTGAACACATAAGGCACATAGGATTTTTATGTATTATTATAGTACATGATTGTATATTATATTAAAATACAAAAGTATAATTGTAAAATATAAAATTTGCCCTTGGACATGTTAGAAATATTTTTTTTTCGTGCTACGAGATATCAGCAAATGAGCTATTTTTAATTGTTATGTCGACCTTTGTTCAAAATTGTGATCAGTCGGTGGAAATAAGTGGCTGTGGCAGTTTTTTCTCTCAAGACGGTCATTCTGTCATGAAAGAGAAACCTCTGGAAACTCATTTCGTATTGGCTGCTGTGCGTTTAGGCCAGTTGCACTCCAATAGAACAAAACTTAAAAATATTAAATATTAAAAATAGAACACTAGTAATTTAATGAAAACACTGGAACACTCGTACACTGATAAGTGATGTCATAGTTAAAATAAAACATTTTAGCTCTTCGTTCAACTCTTTTGTAAAGATCACATCTATAAATTGTATTGTTGTAATATAAAATATTACTATCGACAGCAGTGGTCAAGATCAAGATTAATCGTGTTTGATTGCCTTATCGAAATGAAACATGCTCTATTATATTAGTCAAGACAAAACGGTTGTCATCAGTTTGAACCACCCCGAACTAGTTGTTCTTGTTAATTACATTCAACATATCACATATTTTGATCAAATGTTTCAGAATTAAAAATGATGTTTCACAATTCGCGTATAATATTTTAAAATTGTAGTGCGTCATTAGCGTGTGAACTACACATACATTAACTCGCAATAAACATTTGTAATCAAATTATTTGTTGTACATTTTTTTGTTTAAAACATGGATCTACATTCCTTTCGGTTTTACATTATTTTCAATATGAGTATCTAACAATAAATACTACAAAATAGGAACTATAACATTTTGTTTGTTTGAAGTAGTGATGGAATTAATAATCGAGTCACTCGATCATATGAGTAAATCGAATAACTTGATTGTTAGGAAAAATAATCGAATGATTTGCTCGATCCCGATATTTGGAACCAACTGAAAAAAATTGATGAACAATTAATAATTACTAATTTTGTTAGTAGTTACTCAAACTGTAATAAGTAACAAATAATAATGAAATAACTACTAATATTATACCTACTCGAGTATTTTTATTTTTATTACTAATCTAGTAATCTCAAATACGGACTATATTATCTCAAATCATATATAAATTTAAGTACAAAACTGAAATGGTTGTATAGTAAATACTCTTATCCGTTCTGGAAATCTTGGCCATTGTCATTGTGTTATAGTATTTATTTATAACTTTATAAGTATACTGTGTGTATAATTATTTCCTACATGCACTACAAGTCTACAACACACTACTGATATTAATAACTATATAAATGATGGAACTAATTTTTATTTGGACTTATTTTATTACACTCGCAGATTTTTATTATTATTATTATTATAGTAATATTAAATTACATTATTATTACATACTTTTCTCGAGTTACACAATTTGCAATTAAAATATTTATGTATTCCAGCAACTTCAGTTCCAAACAAGAGAATATTTTTTTCCAAAGCTGGATTGTTAACCAATAATCGTAGAAATAAGCTGTCACTAAAAAGTTTAGACTATATTATTATTATATTTTTAAATAGTAACTTAAATATGGCGTAATATTTATTTTCAATCAGTTTTCATAAATTATAATTTTCATTTTTAAGTTTTGAACAGTTGTTTGTTATAATTATAAGCCTAACACAATGAATCGTTAATTTTTTTTTATTTTAAAAAGTATTTTGTTTTTATATTAAAGTTTAAGTTCATAATAATAACTATTAATAAGTGTTTCTGTATTATTTCAATTAAAAATAATACTACGATTTTTTATTAATAAATAATAAGTTGATAATTATTTATTAGTTCATAATATCTCGATTACTAATCACTCGATTATCGAAATCATTCGGCTATTCCCATCACTAGTTTGAAGACATGTTGATGAGTGATGATTAAAATCACATGACTAGGTAATCTAAAGGCATAAGAATGATATTTTAAGTGTTCGAAAACAGCCGCTCCATCTCGTTAGACCCTGATGTGCCCTCCCCTTCACCAGCGGGGACTAGGCATTATCCTTTATAAAAAATATATAAAAAATGGTTTTATAGTTTTATTTTTATTAAAAAGATTATTTTACTCGTTATTTTACGATACATATTGATACTATTTGTAATTTGTTAATCCACTACTCACATGTCTTTTTAAGATAACACAATAGCACATATTTTTCACTGTTAATATTTATACATTGCTTGAACAATTTTCTTCTTAAAATTTTCATTTCATAGTATAATATGAAATGTTTATATTACATATTATACTATAAATTATATTGTTATCTTTTAACCTTGAGTTAAAATTACATAGTTTTTACCTATATACTGTAATATTGCTTATATATAATAGTTATAAAAAGCACATTTAAATATAAAAAAGTAAAAAATATTATATACAAATACAAAAATACAATAATACATTTCAAACGTACTATTATTATAGGTTCCTCTTCATAGCTAAAACAGATTTTCGTTCAATTTCTCACTACATTTTTCCTGAAATAAGTGTCTTAGTGATTCACTAATTATCAAAAATAAAGTTGATGCAGTACCATATTATGACTTCATATTAATTATACATTTATACAAAAATCTAATAATAATAATCAACAAATTTTTTGAAAATATATTTTAAGTACAGTTTGAAAAATAAAATACCTATACTAGTATTTTCACAAATGTTATAAATACTCAAATAATCAAATTAATATTCGAGTACCTACACACTTTTTGAAGAATGTATATATGCATAAACTATAAAGATTATTATTATATTGTTTATATTATTAATTATTAGAAAGTATTTGTTTGGCGTAAAAGTAATGAATGTATATAAATATAATATGTTTATAGGTCTATGTATAGAAACCATGTAAAATAATGTAAAATTTATATTAATATAAAACTGTACCTACGTAGAACTTAGAAAGATTTACAATTTTTCAATAATGCCATGGCCTTCCACTTTTTCAGCGATTTCTTAAGGGCAAAGTGTTTAAAAAAGTTATACAAAAAAAATCTTGTCGAAAATTATGACTACAAAAATTCAGCACGAATTGATATTGATTTGTTTTTTGAAATTAAGGCTTTTTTTTAAGGTAAGATAAGAATAAACTCCAATCGTACAATTCTATGTTTATTAATTAAATATTATGAGTGAAATTTAAACTTAATTTCAGCCGGTAAACTGTTTCCTTGTTTAGATGAATTAACATTAACTAAAAACGTTGAGCATTTGATGTTATATAACTAAAATATTTAACAAATAACAATAAATGGAATATTTTAATAATTATAGATTTTAAGAGTAGTAAAGATCAATAATCAATACCTGACTGGTATGTATTTGTTGCACAAAGAAGAACTTAACATGATTGATGGTGTTAGGGTGGAGGAGTTAATGCTTTATTACGCAACATCGCCTGAAATTGCCTCTGTTATTGCACATAAGAATATTGACTGGCGGAAAACTAGACGGTCCAGGTATGGAATTGGTGCATATTTTTCAACGTGTCCTTACTACACAGATAAATATTCAACATCTAATGGAGGTAGGTACCTACTCATATAAATTATAATATATCGTGTTAATATTCAAATTAATATTAAAAATTTAATATGTTTAATAATAAAACGGTGTATAAATTTAGCTTTTATAATATGCAAAGTTTTGGTAAAATACAAGGAACAAATTGACATAGATTACAAATTACAAGTACCAACCCATGGATACGATACGACTGTGGGAAATGGAAACCGTGTATATACAAAATACGACGATTTTAATTTTTTACCAAAATATATTGTATATTACAAGTAGATATATTTACGATTACGAATACATATGAATCAAGTTTAATCCTTATGTATATTATTTTTACTATTTTATAAAAAAAAAAATATTTAATGTTAACTCTAATGGTTTAAAGGTATAAGTCTGTGAGAAATAAAGGTAAAGCTAGTTTACCTTAGCTTCATATGTTGATTAATTTTAACTTACTAATTTTTATAATTTTCTATACCTAAATTAAGATAAAATACGAGACGATTTTAGTTTTTTTCCAAAAACAAATTGAATTGTATATTACAAATGAATCAAGTTATAGTCTTTATGTTTATTATTTCTTATTTGTTACTTATAATATCATATTTTTACTATATTATATAAATGTTAACTCTAATGGTTTAATAGTACTCAAGACTGAGGGAAATAAATTTAAAGTTGGTTCACCTTAGCTTTATGTTAATTAATTTTTACTTCTAATGTTTTTTGTAATTTTTATATATCAAAATTAAAATAAAATATACCTAAACATTTCTACAGACTACAAGTGACTTTTTTTTAATGTTGAGAGTTCCCTAAAGTTTGATTTAATAATAATTATCTATTATATATAGGTAAGCTAATATAAAATATTATACTTTTAAAAGTGACATTGATATGAATAGCTAGGGATGCTAGAGGATATGATGTTCATGCAGGGCCACGGGATGTGCTATAGTTATTACTCAATGTAATTTGGAGTTATTAATTTTACAGTTACTTATTTAGTATTTACCATTTAGCATGAAAAAATAAGTAAAATGTTTATTTTGTCATGCTATTTAGCTATTTAGTTTTTTATAACTTTTATAGAACTTTTAGGTTTATAGTGCCATTTAGCCGTTGAAATAACTGGTCAGTAATAACGGTAACGTGTGAGTGCTCTTAGGTAATCTGCAAAAAATCATGGCAGTAGAATTGTAAATGTAAATACCTGTTTAATAGTTCATACTTATTTTCGAGATAACTATTATTGAGCTTGTTAATTATTAAATTATAATTCAAACAAAATACTCAGCTATTATCTACATTATATCATTAATTTCTATCAACAGGTACATTATCCAACAGGGTTCAAAAAATATATGGTAATTCCAATTTATACTCAAAGTGATCACTTAACTTATGAAAAATACATTTAAACTAGAAATATAAATTTCCTCGACAAAAACTATTCTCTAAAAACCAATTTGGACTCCTACAATGCAAATCAACAACAGATGCTCACTACCTTGAAAATAAATATAACATGAAGAACTAGATCAAAGTAAAAAAGTTATGAGTATACTTTTAGATGTTATAAAAACATTTGATTATGTTAATCACAGACTCTTACTAAAGAAATTAAATTACTCAGGCAAATTTGAACCTGCTAATACTTTAATAAGTTAAGTAAATGTTAAATTAACTAATAAATAGTAAAATTAAATGATAGTTAATGTCAATTATTAATAGTTAATTCAATTTGTTCTATTGTTTTTTATTATATACATGAATAGACTACTTGACATATTAATATTGATACTAAAATAATTTGTTTTGGGGATCATGCAGTAATATGATAAAAATATTGAAAATATTTAAAATAAAACAAATAAATTTTTTTATACAGTTAAATCGTGGTTTAATAATTTACTTGGACTAAACAAATAAAACCAATTATATAATTTCTAATAGGTAAAATTTGATCATAAATAGCAATTTAAAATTAACTAGGTAATCATTCTTTACTACGTTTAAAGAATATTTATTTAAATTGCTCATGGATGTATGTAGGAAAAGTTTCAAAAATCTAAGAACTATGCTTAGGAATAACCATTTAAAAATAATATATAAATATATTTCATTGTGGTTCAATCGATTATTTCTTATAGTATTGAAATTTGGGGATGTACCTATGATGTCCATCTAAAAAACTTAAAAATAATACTAAATTAATTAATTAGACTTATAAATAAATAAAATAATTTAATAAATAAAATAACCTAGCAGTACTAATACAAATTTTATTAATAATGAGCTATAGTATTTAATTTTGAATTGTTATTTAAAAAAATTGTATTACTACTGTCTACTAATGTAGTAATATATAAGCATAAACATATAATATCTTAATTTTAAGACAAGATATAAGAAAAATATAAATTTCACTTTGTCTAAATGTCATAAATCGTTTGAACTTAGAAGTTTATTGAATACCGCTGTTTAGTTATGTTTGAATTTAAATATTAATGATTACCTGTTTAAAAATTATAGTCATTATAAAAATTGTATACTTAAATTAATCTAATTGTATTGTACCTATACAGCGTATTTATAATCTTATTAGTTATTATTTATGAATTAGTATTACTAGATATTACTTTTGAATTTACATGGTCCATGTTTGATATTATTTTCATGTATTAATTCAAATATTCTAAATCACAAAGTGGTACCTACTCATAACCTATATATAATTTATATTATTCAATTTGTATATAATTAATCATAAATTGTCTTGCGATTCAGCTGTTTTGATCTGCAGAGTTCTTGTAAAAAGAGCACAACCAATTAAAATTCAATATAATTTAAAAGTACCTGACTATGCATTTAACAGTAAGAAATAACGATTATACCAAATATGACGGTTAAACTATTTATTCAGAATTCTAGAATATATACGCACAACTAGACCAATAATGTTTAAAGTTGTATTAAATAATCGATCGTATTTGAGTGTTACTGCTGGAAAGTTGGGTGACTTCCCTTCTCATGTTCTCATACTATTATATGTATTATACACATATGCTTATTGTATATACCATTACAGATTGTATATATCCTAATAAATGTAAAAAAAATATAAAATAAAAATTACCTCACTGTTGAATAATTAAGAATATTTTTCAGTAGGAATTCTTAATCAATAGTGATACCTGTAAACTGTGTTCACGTGGACAATTTAGATTAGGTAGCTGATTACAGAATAACGTAAAACTCATAAAAGTAAGAGATTTTATAAATCTATGATTTAATCTTTAATTGTACTTATAAACTCAAGGCTATCAAAGATCCCCTTGTATTGTACATTTGTACCTACTTAGTTAGAATTCTATAATAACTAATAAATGTGGGCTCTACATTCGTGAGAGAGAAGATGAAGGAAAAGTAAAACATGCTATACTTATTTTAGATTCAGAACAATGTAAGAAATAGGTGAATAAATAACTTTTTAAACATAAATATTTAATATAATCTTAGTAAACAGTAGTACAGCGTTTTTCAATCTGTAGGTTGCGAAAAAAATTTTGAATTATATATTATCCAAGAAATTTATGTTAAATCATAGTATAATTATGTCAAAAATTTGCTTTAAAAAATACATTACTATAATAATTTACAGTAATGTAGTATCAAAAATTAAAGTAAAATTAAAGCAAAAAATTTTAAGTTATAAATCTTAAATTTTCTTTGACTATAATTCAAATTCAATCTACGGTTTTTACATAGCACTTCTATCCATATAAACCAGACGTAATTTTATATTTAAATTATAATCCGTGTAGTCTATCTAATATTCTAAAATATTATATGTAATATAATTTTATAAAATATACTATTTTCCTTGTGGGTGTAATTTCTATTCTATACAAGGTATAGACCCATATTATCATATTGCGTCGCTAAAACATTTTTCGAATTTTATCTTTTATCGTTACTTTGAAATTTGAATAATCCTGCTCCAGCGGCCCTAAATATATATGTGTGTGTGTATACACACTACACACACGTCATACACATCCACAACAATCCATATACGTATGTATGGATTTTTATTGTTAAAAATAAATCCTTAATTCACTGAATCTCGTTCTTCATTCTATTTGTTTTATTTAACATATAGGTGTACCGTATATGCGTTTGTCGTTAATAATATATATTTTATTCTAATTATTTTGTTATTAAGTCTTGTAAATCAGTCATTTTGTATAGGTGCATTTAATTAAATCGTACGTTAATTCGCTCTAATATATTTACCAACGTAATTAATATAGATATTCATAAATTATAACCCACACAGAGAATTTACGTATATTCTTGTGTTATAATATATTTAATATTATCACAAGTAGTGATTACTACCTTAGAGGACTACGCCCCTATACATCGATTTGCTAACTTTACGCGGAAAACGGTCCAAATAGTCCCCCGACTTAGATCAGCAATTACTATGTAATATCATTGGTTTATTTTTTTTGTCATCAATACAAAAAAAAAAAATTAAAGTTAATCAATTTTGTTACACTAATTATATCCAAAAATTTACTGTGTCTAATATTGAGCATCAAAAACTACAATATGTATATTCGTGTAGGTAGTTATTACAATTTACAAAGAATTACCTAATAGTGAATAAAATTTTGCTGAAGAACATTGTGAAAAATCGATTTTTTAATTTTATTCTAAAACGTTTCACTAACCGAAATGGCGCTGAAACGTTAAAAATGTACTATATGCCATCAAATATCTAAGGCTACACCATGTTCCGGAATTTTTTTTAACATGAAGCAAACATCATGTTTTACCATGATCTGATTGTAAATAAGAAAGTTGTAGGCTTGTGACTGACCGTTTTATATAAATAATATTAAATTGAGTTATTATCATTTAATCATTCATAATACAAATAATAAAACATAAATTTTATCAACAAAATCTACTATGACATCCTTCATAGACAAACCATATGATCGGCGTCACTGAAAATGATCAGTCATTATTATATAGTTAAAGTGAGAAAATAAACTCTTTTCATAAATGCTTAAATTTTTGTTTTAGAAAAAATGTATACATTTTGCTTGGTATCTTTTTTTGTAATACCTAATAATGGTTAATGGTAATTAATAGTAATTAGCAATAATATTTATTTACGGACAATTAGACAAAACAAATTATGCGCGACACGAAGTTTATGATGATAGTTATGATTTGATGTATTCACACACAATCCAAGCCACAGTGGGTGCCGACCGATGGGTAAAGTGAACTGGTCCGTTTACCAAAAATGACCATTCAAGTATATAAAACAGAGCAATGCAGTATAATATTAAGTAAATATCAGTAATATTACAGTAAAACATGATTAAAATGCGATATAAATAGATCATCAAAAATATGTATTGTAGAAAAAATTGTATGCAACATTTATTTATTTACTTTTATTTATTGAATTAATTGTTTCAACAAATTAATATTTTTACAATGTTTTTGGCTATCTATTATAGTTAAATTAATAAAGTAGTTCAAATTAATCATTAAGATACAAGGCAGATAAAACCAATTTTTACAATAATATATTGAGAATGGTTACGAAGATTCAGATGACAACTGTGGCAATAATAAGATATCCTGTTGAAGGCGTGATTTCGATCTGCAGATTTTGGTTTTTCCCCCAATTTTATAATGGAGGACTCCTTCGATTGAGTTGAGTTTTGCGTGGAATCTTTTGAATTTTTCTTTGATCAATGTGTTCAGGTAAGAAGGTATTTTTGTGTCGTTATGAAACTATTACGCACACACACACGAAGTTTTTTAATTTTTGTTTGACAGGCAGTTGCCCATACTGGGCATGCGTATGTTACTAGCGGTCTTATGATTGCCGTGTATAGAAAATAGAGACCATTTCATCTGTGGGGTTGAGCTGTGATTTAGTAATGTGTACAGTAGTTTCAGCCTAGTGTGCCCTTGGTTTATTATTTTGTTTATATATTTTTTCCATGTTAATTTTTTATCAAGATGTAGTCCCAGGCATTTCACTTAGTCGTCTGTTCCATTTGATTTCTGGACAGTCGATGTATGTAAATTTCTAAGTGTATATAATCATTTTCGTCTTGCGTTTAGTGAAGTTTAATGATAGTTTCCATCTTGAGAACCATCTATGGAATTTTCAGTTTTGTAATAATCTTTTATTTAGAATTCAAGACTTTATTTTGTGTAATTATAGCTCAATATAGCTGTGCCATCTGTGAACATTGCCAATTGGCAGTGTTGTGGCGTTAGTAAGTACATCATAGCAGCAGATATTAAATATCGTTGGACCTTGGACTTGGACTGATCGTTGTGGAACACGCACCTTTATCATTTTTATTTGTGAGATGTCGGTTACTATTCGGACCTGAAATTTGCGATTTGTTAAAAAACACAAGAGAATAGGTATATTATAAAGATATATTGGCAGATTTAAAGTTCTTATTTTTGTGATCTGTCCTAGATGCCAAACTTCATCGAATGTCTGAGATATGTCAAGAAAGTCTGTCACAGTGTATTTTTTATTTTTATTTTAAAAATATACGGACCATACGTTAATGCTAAAATATATGATATATGTCAATGAACTAATTTTGACGCAGTGGGATATGATTGACTAATAATACATTTTATAAAATCATAATGATCTTACTCCAGTGGCTCCTGATCTTTTCTACTCTACGCTTCCTTTAAAGATTTTGAAGATTTCACACCCCCCCCCCTTATTGATTGTAAAAAATTAATTTTTATACTTAAAAAATAGTCTATACAATAGTAATTTAATGGCATATTTAGTGGCATCTTTATCGATAGATTCACGTATACCCGATAACTGGTTATTATGATTTTTTATTTTTCCCTATATTCTAAAATACATTATTAATATAAAATATATAATAATAAAAAAATTAACTTTGTGCTAACTGCTTATACGCCTCCCTATTAATATTTAAACACGGGCCCCCCAAAGTTGTGAAAAATTGTCCTACTATTCTTGGAAATGAATTTCCAAGTTATGCTTTTATCTATGTACGATAATAAACTGCATCGGTCACAGCAAATCAATGTGCGTGATTCGCGTCCTCTCTCTCACGCGCCGTGCCCTTTCATTATGTCATATATTTTCAGTTCTCACTTTCTTATTTCAATCATTTATCAGTACTTTGCCGTAAGCACTGCGTCACACTTTTATGTCGATGTACTGGAATAATTGACATCAAATTTAATACGTTGTAATTTCTTAACAATATCATATCGACATGTATAGAAAATATGAGAAATTTCCACCACGACGTTTTACAATAGTTGAAGACAGTGGTGTATTTTTTATACCCCCCTCCCTCCAAGAAAATATTTGAAAATACGCCATTGGTCAAAGAGTTAAATATCATTTAGCCTCTAATGTTGTATATTATATAGCGCTGTATGGATTTAAAATATTTGTATTAGGTACGGGTGAGGAACGCGTAATATATTAAAATTAAAAATAGGAAACACATATAGAAACATGGTATAGGTACAATAATAATACAATGATAATAATTATTGACAGTTCACATATTGCCAAACCGGCCAAAATAAATTTAAAAACCAATAAAACAAACGATATTGCGCGATCGTTTCAGACTTCGGCGGCTATTGCGAAGTGGACCCGTTAGGTGGAAAGAAAAACATTGTCCCCTCGGACGAGACGTATCCTTGGAAACCGACTGGCGCCAGTGGCGTCGCGACGCACCAATTACGACGCCACAGTTTGCCCCTTCAGTTATTATTATACATACACACACAGTATATACTGATATGGACTTATATGTATAATGCAGGTCTGTCCCGGGCGTATATTACTCATTGCTTCTCCTCCGGCCAACCACCCCTCACTCGCCATCCGACGTCATCCCTTCGCGATCGGATGATATATCCAAACTCCATAAAAACCCATGACTAATACCACCGCTTTCCCCTTTTATCGGCATATAACGGTAATTTTTCCATTATTATTTTTATTTATTTTTTTCCAGTCTTTGCGAAAAACCTTTTTTTGTTGGGAACAAGATGTCACACACTGTGTTGCTGCAACCTCGTGTGGCGGTCAAACCGTGGCATATAGGTATATTGTTAAGTATGAAATATTAACATTAAACATATATTATAGAAATAAATATCGATTTATTTTAAACGGTTTCTCGAAAAACAGAAATAGCTCGAAAAAATGTTGTCGCTATACGTATTATAACATAATATGAATAGATTTTTTTTTAACGTTATTTATCTTATAGACTTAAAAGATCGATTTCAATGATTATAATATAGACAAATGCACACGTCATGTCATGACTAGATAAAATCCAAAGTACTGAATAAACAGTAAATAAACATACAATATACAAATTTGCACATATACGTGTATAGATAGGTACATTATATTTTTTGTTACTATTATCAACCATCGAAATAAATTGACAAGCATATATTTTAATGGAAAGTTCAAAAATGGTGTATTCGGTATATGTATTCATGTTTTATAAAAACTGACAAAATACTTCGAATTTTAAATATAAATATACAGTAGTTATCTATACCTATAATATACCTATGTATAGTTATATTTTTAATTTATTCGTCTACTTAATTTTTGATTATAAATAATTAATAATTAATAAGGTAAATAAGCTCTTTTTCATTTTATAATTTTTGCAAATTGAATTCTTATAATAAATTAGAAACCAAATCATTATTGATATAATGCTAAAATGATTTCAATAATTAACAATAATTGTTATCTTATATTTTGTAAAATTATACTACCTATTAGGTACACTGAAAAATTAAGTGGAAATATTTTAATTTACTATAATGACAATAAATTAATGCACGTTAGGTTTTTCATGCGCCTTTTTTCGAAGTATAATAAGAGTAATAAGTATAATAAAACCATTTTGGTTTTTAATGACAATGTGAATTTAAAAAAAATTATTTCTGAACAACTTTTTTTATCATCTTTTAAAGTTTTTGAAATACACATATTTTTGATATTATATTATAAGCCGGTCGTAAAATAGTATAATTGAAGTATCATTGAATTTTAAATAGAAACTTAAGGCAAATCTTCTTATTGAAACACAAACTTCAAATTTTTTACTTTATTATTTTGTTAAAACGTGCAGTTTGTTCTACGTCTACGTATATAGCACGAGCATGACCCTGTACGTGCCCGTGCTAAACCAATTTAACTTCTTGATAATGATTCCTGTACTCTATTGGAAATTTTCAATTTTGACTTTGTTCAAAAGTACTTGAAAGAAACAACCGATGAAAGTTTTGAGTGTCGTAGTCGTTTTTTCAAGCAAGACAAATCTCAATGAAGTTCACATAACAACGGGATAAAATGTCCCTCGTCTATAGCGGTTAAGCTTTTTCTCCGAGACATCGTATATACGAGATTCCCCCACGAGTGTGAAATTCCGCGAATTCGATAAGTCGCTTTAATGAAATAGCTTTACTGGTATTATTCAAAGAGTAGATATTATATTCACAGACTCCGGGGAAAAAAAAATATTCATAATCAAGAATAAGTACTTTATTTTTATATTTTATTAATTCCGTAACTTTAAGGAATAAAACGTTTATATAAACATCATAATACGGAGATTCATTTGATTTATTGAAGTAGGTACATTCCTCATACTCTTAGTATTATATTCAATTTAAATTCTTCATTTTTTTTTTTTATCCAAAATAGTGTATTTTTATGAAAATGTTCCGTTGTCGTTGAAAAATATCTTATATAGTTATATATCATAGATTATAAATATCATACTATAACCAGGTATGCTTATATAAAGGTAAAGATTCAATGACTGGCAGTGACGTCGTGCAACAAGTTTTTCGTGCACATATAATTTTATAAGAAAACAATGGTATTACTGTAAGAATACAAGAACCATAAGACAAGAATTATAATTTAAAAATTACTTCTTCGGAGTAAAATAAATTTTTGTGTGTATCAATTTAGTTTTTATATTAAAACTTAACTATACATTACTCTAAAATATGTTTATATTTTGTCAAAAACATTAATATTATTAAGGAAAAATAGTTATTTATGTGTTCTTTCCGTAGTAGTGGTGTCTACTTATAATATTTATTTTCAGCGGTGAAAAAAAAATAAAGATGCCAGACACTTTTACTTAAATTAAAGAAGTAATTAAGAATATGTAATTGGAAAATAATATTTATAATATTATAAATATTGCAATTCGCTTTTTAAGAAATTGTTTAATTTTATTAATTATTTTTTGATTTTACAAAAAAAAATTAAATTAAATTAAAATATGACAATAGATACCTATTAAACGCATTAATTTTAAAAAGATATTAATACATTATTTAGCATAATATTAACATATTTAAAATACGTCAAGTGTTCTGCAATTATCGACACAATATTCTTATTAATAAAATTTTTAAATGTCAGTAAAATTTTAGATATATACATAAGTAAAATAACTATATAATATATAAGTACCTACTTTGCATAGTCTAATGTAGTAATATGGAATAGTACATTAGTGCATGAAAAAACACTAGACTGTGTAGTACAGAATTCGAATCACGATTTTGGTTATAGGTTTTTTGTAATATTTTCACTGTTATTCTCAATCAATCGGAAAACTGTCGAGAAATAAAATAAATGATCTCTCAACAATGTTTTTCAATAATTCTATGTTCATATAGTACTATATTATATCTATTGTTTGAATAGGAAAAAAAAGTGCTAGTGCAAATAATATAACACGGAAAATATGTAGATCATAAACCAAATATTAGAAGTAACCAAATATTTCAACAAACATAATAATGCTGGAGCAAATAACTATGGGAAACAAAAATAAAATAAAAGTAACAAAAATCTAAAAATGTCCAGACAACTGAGACAACTACAGCAAAGTTGAGTGTAAAATAAATAATACGTATGGAAACCAATTATCCACCTAATAAGAACAAAAGATGAAAAGAAACCCATTATTGAAGCGCAAAAGTAATAATATACCAGACAGAAATCACAACAAAAGAGAGACTAGAGCCAATAAATTATAAACGTAGAAAAGAAAGAATGTATTGCATTTTTTTTTTTTTTTACCATAGATATAGTATGTTTCTATCATATTTCTGGTAATTAAGGTGAAACTCACTAACAAAATAAATAGCGGTTGACTCACATGAGATACGACCACAAAGAGATAATAAGGGTGACCGCTAATAGAATAAAACTATAAATTATAGACATTTCATATTCTTTATTAAGTACATATGAAAATTATATGGAAATCAAATAAAGTATAATAGACTCTGAATATGGAAACGTCAGCTGCACACTATACTCATAGGCGCAACTAGAGCTTTTATTTTGGGGGGGCTAAAAATATCAAGACCACACAGATATATTTGTGATACGCCTCATAGAAGAAAATGATCGTTCGCAAGTTGCTGGCTTATGAGATTACTCATTGCTACTTGTAACAACTTATTCATATTGGGATAAACATGATTTTCGATCACTTTGCTAATATCATTAATATCAAAATCCGGTTTGATAGTAATCATGCAGTTTCATGCTACAGTCATTATTTTTTTCTATTAAAACTTTATTAGCTATACACATTTTTGATACAACAGATCCTGATTTCTTACTGGACATATATTCAGACAATCTTGTAGTACTCTGTACATGTATTTAAGTACCAGTATGAGACATTAATTTTGAAGATAACTGTAAATTAATTTAATTAAAAAAATAAAACAATTGTAATAGACGTCACATAATAACTGAGTAATAAGTATAAGAATATTAATTAAAGAAGGAACTTGTTTTTTTCCAATTATTAAACCCAGTTTTGATAAATATATCTTCAGTATAACCAAAATTGTTTGCAAATATGCGGCAAGCATAACAAAATACAGCATTTTTCTTGATACTATACTCTAACCACTCAAATTTTCCATAATAACAAGATGAAAATGCGCGATTTTGTGAACCAAATTTTGATTTTGGATATTCCTAAGCAAAGCAAAAGCCATAATAAATAATATTAATATTCAATACACCAATGAAATATGGCCATTAATCATTGCAGCACTGTAATAACTTAATATCTAGTTATTTTATCACAAAAATCACAAAATCTTGAGATTTTAAAATAAAACCTATTGATTCCAGGTATTGTGTATACCGTACATTTTAATAGGTAATAAACTCAATTTAATAAACATATTTAATGTTTCCTTTGACCATTAGATATTAAATGACAGAAAAACAATTTTTGATAATTTATCAATTTTAGCAGTCAATATATTATTATTTGTAAAATCAGAAGTTATACTATTACCAATATTGTAGAAACTGGTACAGAAAATTTGAAAGTGCTAATTTTGATATTGGGAGTGCTAAGCACCCCTCCTAATTGCTGCCATGACTATACTGAAGACATTATATATATATATATATATATATATATATATATATATATATATGTATATTATATATATTATATCCAAAAAAATAAATATTATATCAATTCGCGAAAGTCCGACGTGATCTAATTCATAATTTTGTTTCATAAAAAAAAAAAAAAAATAATAATAAAAAATAAAAACAGTGCAGTAGTAAGGTATTATTTAATACTTTCAAAATAAAAATATGATTATTTTATCAAATACAGGAAAAGTATGCTTTAGGTACCTGCGCCTGTTTGTTGTGGTTGATGTATTATTTTCATGCATTCGGGTGTAAATATTTTTTTACCACACTATAATATTATTTGGAATACATTATTTATACAACAATACATTATAATAACATAATAATTTTAAATTTTAATAAAAACCAAACCCAATTCTTCTTGTGACTATGGGAAATTGGAAACGGTTATCGTATTGACGGAAATGGGTCAAAGAGCCGTCAGTCAAACGGCAGACTGACGACAAGTTTTAATAAAACTATATATCATATTATATAATGGACAATGTCCCATTGGTCGATAATACGATACAATTTATCGTTTAAAATCGCAGATAATATATTATGAATTTGTAATATTCGTTCTACTATTAAACGGTTTTGAAACCGCATATATAATAGGAACTTACTCGTCTCTTGTATGCACTGAATTTTTGTAGACAATACATGGAATATTAATTGCACATCATAACATCAATACATAATATGAATAATTAATAATATTAGCCATTAGATACATATTAACCCTTCGTAATAAATAAATTCCATTGATTCCAAATCGAAATATTCATAATTATTATCACTTAATTTTTATAATGCATAAAAAAAATGATCAAAAAAAACTTTTATAGTTCTCAACATACATATATTATAATATATTATATGATTCAATATCATGAATATTCTCATGAGTCATGTATCTTATGTACGGAATGATTATTTTAACGTAAAACGCATAGTTTTGTATTTAAATACACTTCAGGTATCATACAAGTGAGTCACGTTAAATTTGTCACTTTTTATATTATTATACATTTATATATTTATAATTACACAACGAAATAGTTAGTAAAAAAATCACAACCCATAAATCGACTGTGCAGACGATAATATCGCATAACAAATTAAACTCTATTCTCCTCGAAACACAATGATATTAATCGCCATTATCCGCACACAACGGCAAATATGTACAAACTTTAACACAGTCATTCCCGCAGTATACGTTCCATGTCTATACCCTAAACTTGAACCATACATAGTTAACTCAGCGATAAACGTAGCGAGTAAGTGTTATAGTAACTAAGAATATAATCACCCGACGTCGGAAAACGGCTTCGTTACAAACATTTCCTCCGACTTTAAAATCTTATTTCATGGTGCAGGCACGAAAAGAAAAACATCAAACTATTACCACTGGTATAATATTATATAACGTATAATATACCGCAAAGTGCACAATTATACACACTGCGTGTACGTGGAAAATATAATATTTTATCAAGTAGTGTACTCGTCAGTTGTACACTGAAATCTCCATAGGTTTATCTTTATAGGTAATATTCTGTGTTGGTATCTATAATCTATTAGTACTCTACAAATGTCGTGACCACGTAAGACTTTAGTTTAGCAAAAACTATAAAAATAAAATATTTGTCAAAGGCTGAAAGCGACGAATTTTAACCGTTAAATTTAATGTTTTATTCACCGATAAATATATATGTATATACTTAAATATGTTATATATGTATACGTTTACTGTACCTATAGTGGCTTTGTACAACAAACGAGACCAAGAAATCCCATTACGGATTAATAATATATACTTACTTGTTTCGAAAATAAAGCTCACCTCCGTAAACCCTCAAACTTGTATAATATCGAGACGTCGGAAGTGTTACGTATTATAAACTATAATATTATACACGACGTATATAATATATAACGAGTTTAAAATGTTTCGTGCAGGTGGTACCCATGTGTATATTAGCTACACTTATAATAAATGTACGTACAGCGCAACATAGACGCGAGCACTGGCGAAAGTAGCTCAAGCGCCGATAAGTTATCGTCAAAAACGTGATAATATATTTATTTATAATATCCGTGAACCTGGCTAAAAAATCGTAACTAAGGTAAAAAGAAACCTCGTTCATAGGATGGGTCATTACAATGGATTTGTTAAATTTGAATGCAATGATAGATATCATTGTATACGAATAACGATTCTGAACGGAGATGATATGTTGGTCTAAAATGGGTATATAATAATATAGTATTTTATATTTAAATTGAAATGTAATAGTATGCAATTTCATAAAAATTTAAATTTCAAACGGTCATAATTTTTTTTTCTTAAAGCCCAGTAGAAATTGTTTTATAGCTTTTTGAAGAGTACCTAACTTATGGATAATCCAGTATTAAAATTTTAATCCTTAAGTATTGGAAGTAATGTCACTGACCACTCCCTTCCTTCACGTTGTCATGTCTAGCAATCATATTATCTAATTTACTTATTGTTTCTTCTATGTACACAGATTGTAAATGTATTTTAAATGAATACAAAAAAAAAAAAAAATCCTTAAGTATAAACTGAAAATTTTTTATGTAAATTGTCTATAAATAAATCAAAATACTTTGAAAACTTAACCATGGATAGAAAAAGCCAATATAAAGATTTGGTGAAAATTTCAAGTATTTGACTTATTTGGTATTTGAGTTGGAACAAATTTTAAAAACCGATATCATTTGACAGTCTAGAATATTATACATTATATTATATTTTACATGTAAATTTATGTCAATATTCGCTGTTCAAACGCTTATGAAAAAAATTGTGCCTTTGGAATTTAATAATTTTTGAATAGCCTACATACTGACTTGTGCATTGTTTATAATAAATATTTTTTTTATTTAACGACGAGGAATATCATCAATTCAGGATGTAAAAAGCTCATTTTCTTTAAATCATATTATAAATCATATTAACAAAAATGATCTCTCTGGCTATTGCCAGCGTTGTCACGTTAATAATAATATTTTTATAATGACTCTATAGCCAGTTTTGTTTATATAATGTGTTGCTATCACAATATACGAATTAAAAATATCGTTTTGACTTTATTACATATTTTCAGTTATTACCGTACCATTATTATTTTCACAGCGCTTAAACGATTCATTAATTTTTTTGTGTAATTTTTTATCGTTGCAAGTTCACTTGTTAGCTGTCGCAGACATTCGCACGCATAATCGGCTGCGTTTATAGCAGTTGTCGTTTGTGGTGCTCCAGATCAACGTGTTAGTAATCGTTTCCAGTTTCCAGTATATTGATAATATTATATTATTATGAAACCGACAAAAGGAAATATACCTAACAATGATCGATATCAGAGAGGACGTGCTGAAGCACTGAAATCTGGTCCTAGTAATCGTTTAAGCTTAGCAGCAGCCAAATTTAAACGATCAATATATGCAAAAAGACAGTCAAGTAATGATGATGATGTAATCGAAAGAAAAATTGAAAATATGGTTGATGCTTGTGCAAAGTATTTGCAAAAGGTTTCAGAAACACCTAACATGATTAGAGATGCAAGACAAATACTGATGAAATGGCGAACTGCACGGGAAAACGTCCTAGAAGAATTTTATTTACCCTCATCGTTTTCTAATAATCGTCGCATAGAAATCGACAATCAAGGTGTTTTTAAAATCACATTTACCTCTGATGAAAGAATCTCTTTACAGACAACAAGTGCTAGTAACCAACCACCTTCTTCTTCAAATTACCCGGAAAGAAGAAGACGGGTCATCGATGAACAATTGAGGATCTCAAGACGTCCTATAGAATATGTTGTCAAGTCTACAAGAAAATCTCACAAGCATTCTACACGACGTTCAAGAGTGCATGAAAAACCATATAGTTATAGAAACCGTCCATCATCATAGACGGAATATATAAAAAAGAGTGAAACGTTCAATGGTGATGGGTATGGAAATGATTTATGAAACAGACAAAAGAAATATGGAAAAACAATTAAAGCCTATGTTCAAGATTGGATGCTTATTGCTTATAAAAAATTGTGACCAACCGTTCACGGCCAGTTGGCCATTAAATTATTATTTTTAATTCTTCTATAAAATGATTGTTATGCTATATCTTTCTAATAATTGTTCACTATTTTATTTATGTGCGTAATGTTTTCCACATAAATGACAACTTTGAGTATACTGATTAAAAATTTATGCAAATAAAGTTTAAAGATTGTGAATACTTTGTTTTATTTCAGTCTTATTAGAACAATGAACTATTATTTAATTTTTTTACAATCAACAGTTAACTTACAATTTAGGTACTTAGATATGTAATTGTGTGTATTGTGTATTAATATCTCAAATATTCTCTAACCCTTAACGTTACAACAACAAGTCTTTAAAAGACTTAAACATACAATTAATACCACTTTGGGGGCAAATTTAATTAAATCTGAATTGAATGAATATTATATTATGTATGTTACACTTCACATTTTATACTTTTATAATATATCTTAAATTAAAAATAGATTCGATTACTCCGTTCGGAATCTAAAAAAAAAGAACCGGGTGGGCCTCGCTCTGCTGTACAGTTGGGGGTAGAGTGCACCTTGTTCATAGGATAGGTCATTACAATGAATTTGTTAAATTTAAGTGCAATGTATAAGAATAACGATTCTGAACGGAGATGATATGTTGGTCTAAAATGGGTATATAATAATATAGTATTTTATATTTAAATTGAAATGCAATAGTATGTAATTTCGTAAAAATTTAAATTTCAAACGGTCATAAATTTTTTTTCTTAAAGTCTAGTAGAAATTGTTTTATAGCCTTTTGAAGAGTAAAACTTATAGATAACCCAGTGTTAAAATTTTAATCCTTCAGTATAAACTGAAAAAATGTTATGAATTTTCAACTACAAAATAACTTGCAAATCATCGCGATTTTAACATATTTTATACACATTTGAAATTTATGGACTATAAAAAAAATTTGAGTAAAACGATCTGCGAAATTTTTTAATTACGATAAGTATAACTTAATAAATATAAGTATTTTGCATTTTTGAGTTAGAGTATTTTAAAAAAATGGTTTTGCGTAAAAAGTCTCGTTTTTCCGTAATTTTTTTATAGTTTTTCCCGAAGCTCTAGAAAACGGTTGAAAATTTTCACCTTTTGACTTGCTCAAGTATCATGTAAATTCACATCACAATTCAATTGCCATATGTGGAAATCGAAGCATTTTTACTGCTTCAAAATGTGTCGTTAGAAAAAAAATAAAAAAAAATACACACACACACACACATCATTGTAAAATCAATACATTCATCACTCCGTTCAGAATCTTAAACAGTGAACTTAATCACCGAAATGTTCTACCTTCAGCAAAAAAATCTACTATGGCATCTGTCACAAATACGTAATCCATTGATTGCATGTATTTATTCAATGCCTTAACTATGTGATCGGCGCCACTGTGACTGCTCGGACTGTTCGTAATGTTTATACATTGTATATTATCGAATCACATTATGTAGTACGCCACTCATACCATCACACAGTACAACACAGTCGTGGCGCATGTTATCGTATGCATGATGCATGTGTTCATCATATAATATTACGTTATGCTAAACGTGTAATCCAATTTAACAGTTTAAATGTGTGCGCGTTTGTTACCGTTTGTGCCGCGCCGCCGCCGTGTTGCGATGCGCATCGTGTTCTGTTTGTGTAATACCGACGCGTGCATGCACTCGCGTCTTAAATGAATAACAATAATGCGGATGAGTCGCGACGACTATTCGTAGACACCTACATAGACGTCGACAGTTGTACATCATATAATATCATAATATAGTTTGACGGGGATGTGTATTTTTATTTTGGGCGAATCGTAAAGGTCTCGCCGTTGCCGGTGGAAAACGTGCGATTACCCGCGAGATGATTTTACACGGTATAATATAATATTTTTTATTAAATTACACATGGAAACGAGAAGCACGCGCTCCGACAGTAAATCAGCTGCTCCGTTTAATGCGACAATATACATAATAATACGTCTTTTTCTCTTGCAGTATTCGATCTAACGATTGGTCTGCAGCGATTTCCATGTTTCTCTATCATTAGCTTTCCTCTTCAGTTCTTGATATGAATTACATCCTTGATCTTCTATTATCTAACTTATATATTATTGCAATCGTGCAGGTCTTCCTCTATGATTTTTTTCATCGATTATTCCTTCTAAGATTAGTAATAACAACCCATCGTGCCTTAGCTTATGCCCTATTAATTCATTTCATCTTTTATGTATACGTTTCCATATTTATCTGCTCTCAGATACCCTTTCTAAAACTTCTTCGTTAGTAATTCTATCAGTCCAACTTATCTTTTCTATCCTCCTATAGCACCACATGTTTAATGCTTCTATTCTTCTCATTTCTTCTCTTGCGATAGTTCATGTTTCGCATCCATACGTATAATATAATGCTCCAGATGTACGTTTTTAGTAGATTCTTTCTGATATTAAAGTCGATGTTTTTCGACGTGAAAAGACTTCTTTTCTTATTAAATGCTATTTTAGCTTGGCATATTTGTATAATATGTATCGTAATATTATTTTTCTTGTTACGTCCGACGCGTTTACTTTTCCTGTATATTCACCGTTTATAACCTCATATACATAAATAAATCACTGTCGTTGCGTGATCCGTACCTTTACCGCTGTAAATATTAAAAAAATATAACCACTCCGAGTCTTATTCTTGGTCTAGCGTACATTACCTGCTGCGCAGTTATATTTATTTTTGATTGTGTCATGTTGAATACACAAACGGTGGTGTTCGACGTGTTAACATATTATAACGAATGCGGACAGAGGTGTCGAAGAGAACGTAGCAGCAAAAAGGTACATTACAATAATATTCACTTCAGGTTCCTAAACTAAATATGTATATACTTCAACATTCGTCACGCTGGTTATACTATTATAAAATCGAGTCTTACGCGCGGTTGTGTTTCGTACACTTTAATCAGTACCTACGTAGAACTACTGCCATACTTTCGTGCGTGTGTTGATGATTTCATTTTTACGACACCTATCTCATTGTATATATTATATGATATATTCAGTATCCGAAGTAGGTATGCAACGTTGACATTAAGCGCTGAAACGCAATGTTGAACTTGTGCAGTCGTATTATTAATATTGTTCTTTGGTCCAGCTTACATCTCGTACGCGTGTTTCTACAAATAAAAAACAAATAAGATTAATATTAATTGTAAACGATAATGTAATTCAGTAATACATATAAACGTGTATTATGATAAAATATGAATCGTTATAAATTGTTAAAACTTTTGTTCGGGAAAGATAATAACATATATAATATACATAAATGTATTTAATATAATAACTTTATTTATTATAATTAATAATTATAGCTCTATAGCCTTTATGGGTATATTCGTATATTACATAACATTCTTTGTACTTAAAAATGGTAAGTACTTAATCGTTATTAGTTTCGTGTTTATAATATAACTATAATTATTATTAGTTTTTAGTGTTATTGAATGCGTTATTTTATTCGTGTATAATAATTGGCCACAGTTTGTTTTATGGAAACTCCGCGCACCGGTCTGTATTATAGATATACCTACGTACCATTGTACCAACAGTGATGTACTTAAACAATACCAATTTGTTGGAAGGTACCTTTGTTGGAAGTACAGAACGTTTTATGACTTCAAAATTGCAAAGGTACTTACACAAAAGTAGGTTACCGCAAGATAGAAGGTTAAGTGGCTTCGTACCTATTACATTAAATTTCACAAATTAAATTAACACTGATGAAATATGATTTTAATCGGAAATAAAATATAAGGGTCTGGGTACCAGAATAATTTGATTAGATCCTTCAAATGTTGGCGCTAAGTAGATTAAATTATAAGTCCTAACTTTCTACTTTCTGGTCATTTAATTTGAATTATATCACCTTAAGTGAATTTTATTCTGTTTTATCGAAATTTGCACTATACTTACTGCAACTTTGATATTAATATTACATCAAATGTTATACAAGTTTAAAGGATACGGAAAATAATCGGCATTCTTGATGTGCAATGTGTGAAATGATTACATTTTCTATAAACAACTTATATAGGTTAATACAATTAGTAACTATTTAATAGTATTGCAATTAAAGTACCATTATGAATGTTTTTTTTTTTATTTACAACGAACAAATTATGTATTTTAAAATATTATACACCTAGGTACTGTTATTCATATATGTAAGTAATTAAAATGTTTAACATAATATAAACGGGGATAAATAATAGCAGTTTTACAATATTTTAAAAATAAAATAAAACACATTGCTGTCGTTGATTGCATTTATTTGGAAAACAAAATATTCATAATAATAATAATAATAATAACCATAATAATCAGTCAAAATATAAACACGCAACAATATGGATATAATGGTTTTTTTTTTCGGTGAAATATTTCTTTGAAAATTGCATTATTCCTTTTCTGACATCAATCAGAAATCCTCTGAGTAGTTTTGCTTTGGTGGTATCTCGAGTAGGGCAATCAGTAAGGAGCTCGAGTGGTTTTCCGCCCTCGTATGCTATAAGCTATAAAAGTTGAACGTTGTTTTCGGTCATTTTGTATTGTAATTATAAATGTAGACGTAACAACGAAGAGGTCAAAGTTTTGCTGAACAATTGTCATTCCGCTGAAGCAATTTCTATGCACGTTTCGAGGACTTTCTGTGAATGACGACGAGGATTATTTAGGACGTACCTTCTTCCCGACGCGATCATTTTCAGTCATTCTTGTGTTGACGCCGTGGATAAGGTCGAGTTGTTGGTCTCGACGGCGAAACTTTGTCAATTCTCCACAGCGAATAAGCGTATAAGTCAAGTAGTGCACCTTAAATTCGCACGTACTAGTCGTGTATCCATTTCTCGGAGTTTTTCTTTCCGAAACAACGAAAACTTCGGGTAAATCATTATGCTATACAAGTATACAACATTACAATAATGACTATTTTCTATATATAGCTATGAACTACCATAATAATGATTAATGACAAATGACAATATTATAATAATAACAATAATAATAATAATCATTGTATTGTTTCAGGGCCAGCAAACACAACGCTGTAGTTAGTAATCCGATTAGTCGTATATCATATACCTATACTCATGTATCTATCTATATTATTACATATAAAAGACACTGTACGCGCTGTCCGATTAAACTTAAATAAAGTACTGGAATACGACAAAATCCTTTATTGTGTAAATAAATTATGTTTATTATAATGTATATTATTTTACTCTCGCGTGGTCACTCGTCAGCTATAATATCTAATATACGAACATACGACAGTGCAGCAATGTCGCTGGACCGTATGGTTTCGCCGTGGGTCGTCGCAGTGTATTCTTTTATCTATCTCATGCTACGGTTTATTAGAATGGATTAAACTCAAGTTATTTCAGCGGCGTTTTGATAATATTCTGTTCGGCTAGTCGCGTGTTTTGCGAAATTATTTAAGACGTTGACATTTGAGATTCAACAGCGATACCTCTGGCCAGGATATTCGCTGAGTTTGCAATTTTCCCAGAACGATGTTCAAACGTATACACATTTGTTGGTAAGTCGACATAAATAAACATGAGTATACGCACGAATACAATGTGTGACGAACATGAAACGGTTACGTGGAAAGGTCTATCGTATGACACTGTATTGCGTATGTCGCGAGTGGATTTGTATATGGTGGTCGTATATATAGGCAATTTTACATATATTTCGAAACCTAGCATTTATATTATTATGATATTAACAGGAACTTTGTTGCTTAAATAATTAATTCGATTGAAAGTGATGACGTAATGTTTAGGACTTAGGGGTACATGAACGACGAAATATTGGATTGGGTTGTGTTCCCGCATAATATTACATCAGCTGTTGACTATACCTGCTATATGCGACGCGATTATGTCAAACATATTTAAAATAGGTACTTACCTACAGCGATGAGCAAGATACTCGAAAAAAAGTATCTAGATACTATAGATACTGGTTACTGGATACATCGATTTTCACACGAAGATACATGATACAATTAGTTTTACTTCGAAAATAGGTAACATTATTAAAATGCATTGTATTTCAATACCTATTGTTTATTTTCAATAATACGCGAGCATTTATTATGGGGCACATTATATTTTCATAAGATTAAAAAAACATTTTAATTTAAACAACTACATTATCTATTACTTTATTTTAAATATATCATTATCTCGTTATGTGTGTTCATTTTCATTAATAAGTTTCTTTTGTTGTCATAAATTCAACAATACATCGTTATGTATATTGTAAAATTTCAAAGTAGTATCTACTCCCTTAAAACTTGTTTTACGAAATATGTGTTTATTTCAGTCAATTATGTAAATTACATAAGGCAACTTTAAAATTTTACAACTTTTATTATTTCTTAGAAAAAAATGTATTTTCATTTGCACCTTGTATCTTTGAGTAAACAAAATAAATAATATGCAACATACCCTACTAAAAAAAGTATCTAGATACAAGATACACGATAAAAATGTATCTAAGACACATTTTTATTTTATTTTTTGACAAATATTTGTCGAAAATGTTAAGTATTGAAAAAATGTCATGGAGGGGGGGATATATTCCCTCGTCTCCCACGATGAGTTGCCGTCGAGACTCGAGGTCATTGTTTGTGGTATAGTGGTTTAAACGAATATAGAATAATTTGTAAAGCAGGCTCACCCCGTATATTGGTCCTAAAAATGCTAAAATTCGATTTTTTTTTCTTTTTTATTAATCTTTAAGTTACCACTAAAATTATGTTGTCCGCTTATTTTTTTTTATATACCCCCTAAGTATGGTCTGTAGAGATACAAACTTATGTTGCCAGTTCTAGGATTGCGAATTTAATACAAACATTAATTGTATAATGATAACAATTAACATATATACCTATATTATTAATTATTATATAATACGTTATAATATCATACCTATACGTATACGTCGAATTGGATAATACGACAATTATCCGCTATTTGCCAAAATCGACCTTTGAGTGGTATTTATCAATATTACTTTTATATATGTATAGTAAACTATTACTTAATTACCAAGTTCCACATTATTTTGTGGGTAATGTTGAAGCTACATATTAAGTAAAGCTAATCTTCAGATATTATCTAATTAATTTGACACCTTTACTCACAATTTTAAATTTAAATAATTTTAAAAATATTTGTTCGAAATTTGACTAAGTTACATCAAAAGTTCTGTAAAAAGTAATCGAATTAATATTCAAATTAAAATTGATAATTTTCAGGTAGAAAATATGTGATGTCCATTTGCAAAAATTAAGTTTGTGTAGTTACGGGACATACTTAAGTTGGTATATAAAAAAAGAAACCACGGAAAACATGGTTTTTAGGGTAACTTGAAGATTAGAAAAAAAAATTCAAATTTAAGAATGTTCACGGTAAAAAAAAGTGGGTGAGCTTGCTTAAAAAATCACCCTGTATATGTATAACACAACTCGAGTTCTGTATACAAGAGTATTCGCTATGCAAACTTATTTTTGTTCAAGCAAAACGTGTATAATAACAAATTATTAATAATTCAAGTATCTTTTACACATTTTACATTATATAGCTTGTACACCGTGGAAATACATATTACAATTTTGTATAGTGGTTGCATATTTGAGTAATGAAGTCAAGATGCCTCCGGGCTTGTAATCGGTTCGAAAACGGACGAGGGGATGAGTGTTGTTAAAGAACTTTTGATACGCCGCGCGCGATTATATAATAATACTTTGTAACCGAGAACCGAGTCATTGCATGCTTCGAATTTTTTATAGTTTTCAATAGTTATTGCGGTTTATCATGATTAATTTCCATTGCCGCGTAACATTGTAAACACTTATATGATCACTTTATTAAATTATGATGTCTATTTATACTGAACGCGTATTATGATGTTTTAAAAACACTAAATGAATATTTTAGAGCGAGTTCGGCTGCAGTGATCTTATTGACATAATACGCGGTACACATAATCTACTATATTTACCTGATTGCGAGTATTCGTGTATATTTGATTCCGTGTAGAATTTTATTAATTATTGATGACGGATGATCGAATATAATAATTTATCTCAACATTTATCGTGAGCGATTAAAATACAAAACATCATAGAAACAAAATAAACTAAATTCACGTCGTTTTTATATTTTTCATACATTTTATCGGTTTTAATTTTATTGATCAACACACTTGGAGCTTTTTATATAATTTATTCAGCACTTATCAAAATTATATACATTTAAAACTATATAGACAAATTATAAATGTTAATCATTGTTGTTTTTGCAAAGCTAATTTGGCTTCATAAAAGACGTGGAAAAATTGACTCGATAAGACGGATATGATTCAAAAATATGTGTATAAGCGTTTTTGTATTTTAATTTTTTGTACTTCGCACGATTCGTTAGTGGTATCTACAAGATAAACGAATAGGTAGGACACTTTCCAGTTTCCAACTTGTTTAAATGACATAATGTTTATAATAACGCATCATATTGTCTGATAAAGATTAAATTAAAAACAAGTTGATTAAGTATATGCAAGTTGTTATACCCAATAACAATATTATTCCATAATTATATATATATATAGGTAATATATATACAATGTTCTATTTATAAAACATTTCCATTATTATCGGTTGACAATATTCAGATAAAACTCACTACCGCAGTAATAGTGGTTCAGTACAATATAATATCATAAAATTAAAATAATAATTTTGTACCGCTCATTTTTATTTTTTTTTTTCCTAGAAAACATAATATCATATTATTATACTTAAAAGTTATTACTCCGATTGATCGTTTTAATTAATGTTGAATACGTAGAGAAGGAAACGAGTAAAAACATTGAATAATATGTGTACACAATATATCATACATTACACATACTACTTGGCTGTATTTTTTGTGCACGTTTTTATTTTATTTATTTTAAAATTTATTTTGACGGGTGATCAAAAAAAAAAAAAAATCGTGCTCAAACTTTGAATGATTTTTGTAACTACTATGAAATACTTCTACTTAGGTTTAACAATGTAATTGAAAATATCGGTTCTTTGAACCAGCTGCAGCCTATCGTTCGGGTAACTTTTTTTTTTTTAGTGTTTAAGTATAGTAAGCTTTTTTACACCAGAATGAAAATACCTTTGAACCCACGTGTTCGTGTAAAATGGTCGGGTACGAACTAAGCAACGTACAATATTTAAAAATAACATAATACATTGTCGTTTACAACAATATCATAACTTGATTTCAATCTCGCGAAGTAAAAACGCGCAGACATCAACTCGGGTACGTATAAACGATATTTTTCGGATGATGGGTAATTCGCATTTCATTCGCACGATCGCAGAAAATTCCTTGTACTGCAGATAAACGTGGCATAGTAATAAAATTGCGTACATAAAAATACCGACGCTCGAGAGTTTTCACAATTCCACCGCGAGGTCGTGTTGAAAACTTTATACACCGATCACCGCGTAAATGTTCGGCAATCTATTTTAGCCGTTGATATAATAATTAACAAACCGGAGCCCGAAGAAAACAAATATATAAATATCTCCCGTAGTGCGTGTGTAAATTTTAACTATAATCGCGATGCGTGCATACAAATGCATAATTTAATATTAAATACCATATTTTGTGGAAACTAGGGAAGAATTAAATTTAAACACGGCGTAATAGGCGACGAGTTCAATTTACTCGTGTGCAGGCGGAAATAAATACGTTCCGATTGTGTAAATAATGTTTTACCCCAACACCTACTTTTCAATATTATATTTTTTTTTATCCAACCAAGCTATAATTATAGACATAGCTATAGACAAAGAAACGATAATTTTTAAAGAAATTTTTTATTTTTATGTTTTGGGGTGACAGCCAATAATAATAATAGTTTCACCAATTTACGCCGACAAAGAACACGATGCGTTATTATTATGTTATTATTTTTTTCGTTTGCCGAACGATCGTACGTTGCTTGCTCAATGATGGCCAATATACAGCATTGTATATTCAACTCCATTCAATTAAAACAGAATATGGTGCAAGCACAAGCCTGAATTTAAACATTTGCCTGATCCCTAATTTTCCAATTGAGTCCTTCCGCAAGTACGAAAGAAACTTGTAATTTTTTTTCATATTATATTTAATATATTATTATAGTAAATTATACGGTAAAAATGAGCTTATTATCTTATATTGTTTTTTCGTTCGATAACATTCTCAATGACCATCCTATAATAGTTTAATATTATTTGCAATACATTATTTTCAGAAGTCTTGCGTGTGCTGTTTTTCCTTGCAGTTAAAATTTTTCATCCCTCCAAGTCCCAAGTTAATAGAAAAGTTCTTATAGCTGAAAAATCGGTACCTACTCAGAACAGTTAAATATATTCTAAGTGCTGTGTATAAGCTGAAGAAGAAATGTATTATTACTTTTTCATAGAACTACTTACTCCCAAAGTTGATTTTCGGAAGTACACTTAAATATTGCGCACTAAATATTGGTAAGTTTAACATTGGGTTAAGTTAAAATATTCTCGGAACTGAACATCTGAAATATTCCATTATTGATAAAGTTATCAATAATAACTTATCAATATTTTTTTCATGTGTAGAACACTTTGTCGGTCTATATTTAATACTATCGGTATTCGTTATAAGGTGAATGATGATGGCCAGATGAAAGACAGGATGTTCAAAATGAGTATGAAATTAGATTCCTACCGAATATAGGTAATACATTTTATTTTTATGTGTATTGTCTAAAATTACTTACTTATTTGAATCTTTATAGAATATTAAAGCAAATAGAAATTGAATTTTTTTTTTTAGTATTAAGTATCTGTACATAATAAAATCATAAATAAAAGTTCTAACTACAATAATCTAACTGGTTGCTGATTTAGAAGAAAATTGTGGTAAAATCAGAAGTGTTTTGAATAATAGTAAGCCTTAAGGCCCCACTTCCTTCACACACCTTATTCATGGGTTTTATAAATGAGCATTTAATACGTGTACTTTTTTGTAGATTTATGGCGATGAAAAACGAAATGTCTTCAGCAACGTTTTAGTGGAAATTAGTGACATGAGGTGCAGGGGATATGAACCTTTCCCCACCGAGCTTGATTATTTTAATCCAATTTAAGAAATATTTTTCTTATTCGGTGGGAACGCATATTATAAATACATTTACAATGCATATCACTGGTGTAAACATTATGCATGAATGCTAATTCTTTTTTTCTACATAATCTATTTAGTGCTGAACATTTACCTGTATTGAAATTACATGAGATTCCACATCAGTTCTTCTCAATTAATAATTACGTATAGATTTTATGAGAATTTGTGATTTTCTGATCAAAATGTATAACTTTTCGAAAATGAAATTACTATTTTGTTTATAAAAATATATTTAATAGAATGCATATTTTATTATTGTCACCGGCTATACTATTATTATATAATTATTAATAATAACCAACTAGGTCATTGTCTCTCGACCTTTTTACCCTTTTAAGTTTCAACCCTTTTTGCAATCCCAAAAATAGGTAAAAAATAAAGTAAGTCATCCTACAACAACCCTCTTCAAATAAAATCTTATTTGAGCTTAATTATCAGAATGGCCGCACTTAAAAAAAAAACATCATACCATTAATGGTTAATGATACATTTTTATTTTCTTATCATGTATTGTATTTTTTTAATTTTTATTAAAAAATGTAAACAAATGTATATAAATGATGTGCATTTAACTGAATCTAACCGAAATGACCCGTAATCTAGGGGCTTGCATCTAGATCACAATAAATAGAATAATCTATTATCCTTGAAATTATAAGTGCATCTTGGATAAAATAGTTTTTTCGTTCGATATGTATTGGTAGTAAATTACCAATCTTTCGGAGCATGAAAATTGAAAATTCAGTTTTTATTAGGTATGTATTAGGGTATTTGTGTCGAAAACGATTGAACAAAAAACACTTATAATATATATATATATGTACTTATGAATATTTTCTTTTGATCATAAACCGTGCGAAAACGTGAACGATAAATTCGTCCCATATTCTAGTTTTGAAACATAATTATGTGATAGGACATAGGAAGGAGTTACGTTTTCGATTTAAAGTTTTTATTATGGAACACAGTGTTTAAGAATAAGAAAAATGGTTTTTTTTGACCAGCACACTCGACGACCTTATTTCAGTAAATACACTTTGTTCTTAGTGCCTTATAAATTTGTAAATCAATAGTTTGCTTAAAAATAAAAATAAATTCAAGAAATGTGGATATATGTGTTTTTTGATATAAGCTACATTACTCTTGGTTTTCTTGGTAACCTAAAAAGGTTTATAAAATGATACGTTCAAAGGACAGAAAAGTTAGGAAACACGAATGTAATATAATATAACTTAGTTCATAAACACCTAGCAAAGAAACTAGAGTTCAAAATTCATTTAATAATACGGCATGTACATTTTCTTCTAATTGTTGGATTAAATTGCATGCCGAACCAACCGTTGACAACAGATTTTAACTTAATTCATGCTTTGAGAATAACTCTTATGGAACAGTGCTTCGGAAAAAGTTTGCGTATTTTACCGAAATTTGCCGAGTAATGTCGGTTATTTGTATCCATGAGTTGCGGACGAACTAGAATAAATTTTATGTTTATTCAATATGATTTGAGGATGATAATAAATTATTTAAATATCGAAGTTATAACACAAAATAACTGTAAGAGCCATGACATAGTTTATTTATTCTTTGGCATTTTTCGATCAAAGGCACGCGTGCTTTCGAACTTCAAAAAGGTGTACGACCTGGTTGTACTTTCCGCACCAAGCACTGCTGTATATACAAGTATACAGGTATGATATTAATTTGAAACGAATCTGACTCGACAGGTGGAAATATTTTTGGGTTGCTCACGACGTAATGAAAGTTGTCCGATCTCATATTTCCTGACTTATAATATATCTTTATACATCACGCCCCATGAGATATTTATCTTGAATGAAAAATATCTCTATCTCAGTGCACGGACAAATGTTTGAATTTCATTCACAGAGTGCATATTTGACGACTGACGAGTATTTATACTGACTTTAAAAAAACTTTGGTAATGTTCATGTTCATTGTATTAGAATACCGTCGTCGTATCAATGACAGTATAATAAATTAATTAATTCAACCTAAAACAATACTAATACTTAAATTAGTTTTTAATTCTAATCACAAAAAAAAAGTCATCATATGTTGATTAAAATCTATTTTATTTCCATTAAAATTCAAAAAACTAACATATAATACATCTATATTACAATATAATAGTAATAATAATAATAATAATAATAATAACTATCGAAATTTTTTTGATTTTGACGTATACATGAAAAACCTTATAGTAATTCGTGTAGACGTTTTATTATTTTTTTCATTGGCTGTATAATTAATATATGTAATCATTTAAGGCAAAATATTTACGACGTTCACACAAAAATATCAAGAAATAACTCAATTAGCAAATAACAACAGCTGTTATATCGTGATACAATTTTCTTACAACAATTGTAAAATGTCCTTGTCTTTATTTTAATTCTAATGACACGACTAAACAAATGATCGAAGAAAACTTTTATTATTAAAACGGTTTTAATAATATTGTACTGAAATGGGCTACTAAGATTTTCCGTTGTCACAGCTACTGTGCTTGAGGGATTTCTTTGTACAGATCCATAAAAAATATTGAAAACTGTTTTCTTTCTACTCCACCATCAGGAAACTATATAAGTGCTTTGTACTTATTATACGTGATACATCTACTACTTGTATTCTCGAATTATTAAGAAAGTAGAACTATCACAAAACTCGAATATTATTACTAGGTATTTCGTAATTTATAGTTTCTATTTTAATATAACAATTGGACCAAAATAAACAGGAATTTTATTAATACATATTCAATTGTTATTTATTTGAAAATATTTTTTATTACAAATTGAAACTCTTTTCTAGTTTTGTAAGGCTTGATGGTTATAAGAAACATAGTATAACTGGAATTAATCCAGTTAAGTTCAAAAACTTTTTAAACTACTTTTAATTATTATAAGTATCATTTTTTATTATGCTGTGTCAATAAAAAGACGGTGAATGTATACAGAGATAATAATTTATTACGATTTGGCAAATTACCTTTGGATTACACAACCAAGCTCAAGGCAAAACGAATCTTATTTAAAAAGATTCCGTTGTGTTTACATAAAAAATTCATTGTATATACGTATTAGAACCATAATATTAATGTTTGCAAGTTAACAGCGGTGCTTTTTTTCAGTAAAAATGTTTAAAATTGCAAGTCATTTAATTTGGCTCACATTTTAATGGACTTAGAAATCAGAAACATATAATTTCATTACGTATACCGTTTGGTTTTTGGAATTTTTCTACGAATTTAATCGAACTGCCATTGGGGTCGGATTGTACCAGGTACCGTAGTGGCGTAGTAAATGTTATTTTCAGCGATATACCATACCTAACCTAATCTAGTCATGCAGCATGATGCGTATGTGCAGTCCTATATGTTGTACATTATACATTATTATACAATATATACATTTAATATATAATTGAGAGGGTGACGATGTTTAAAAAAGCAAATATATTACAACACAATACCTATATATTACTAAAATAAATCATCCGATGGGGTAGGAGAACGTAGGTTGCGAACGTCTAAATTATATTGCTCTACAACAGTATAAAACCCGCGTTGTACTGCGAACAAAAATACGTTTCGTGATAATTATTTTCGATGGCTATACAATAATATGAGATGACACACGCCCGCGCTATTCGTTATTTCATTCCTTGTGTGAACAAAAGACGAATAAATAGCCATTCCCAAATACTTGTATATATCTATATAATCTAATGTATAAACAGTTCATTGTGCTGGAAATGCGATTTTCTTGTCCACCCTTCGGCATCTCTTATTATAACATCACATCATATATACATATAATATATGTTATATATACAGACTATAGTAATAATATAGTATATATATATATATATATATCTGAAAACTAATGGACCGTGCATGTGAGCGTGGTACAGGAATATCATTCTTCTATGTCTATATACGTATATACATTTCTTGTATGAAACGCCGATATTTTCAATCATAGAGAGATTTGATAATTTACGTTGAAATAATTTCATTTAAACATGACAAATCTTTGCGATGCGCATTCGGTGTGTACCTATTATACATTATATTATACGTATATACGTTCCAGCAAGGGGAGAATATGCACATCCTTACGCCGAAAAACGAACAGTCATGGAACACACACTTTGGGGTGGGGATTGCAGAATTTCCTTACAGCATGGCTGCACGACTATGAAACGTTGTTAATTATAACTTACGCAATTAATTACGCAATGAGCGTTTGACTTGATTCATACCGAATTTAAAATAATTTAAAATAAGAATAAACAAAAGTAGCATTATAAATTTTTCTTAAACTCCGAATCCAGCAATTAAAAAACAACAGATAACCATAGGTGCCTATATAGTTTTTTTTTTTTAAAAAAAGACAATTAAGATAGGTAACTTAATTTAATAAACGCAGTAAACATAAGGTGGTCAATTGACAAATTCATTATTTCCTTTTTTCAATTTGGTAAATATGTTGATTACTTCGTCAATAATTATATTCTTATCCACAATGCAGCTTGTATATTTATATCTCTTTATATTTCTATAGTGCATGGATAATACCTCGGTTATGATTGTGAATGTCTATGGCAGTCCACAGTACGAAGAACGAAATACTTATTTAGGAGAAGTACCTGAGCCAAAAATTCTATGCTGTAATCACAAAATAGGATAGCAAATAAATTATACAAATTTAATATTAATCATGTATTAATGGTTGCTATTTATTGTTCTTAATTATTATTACATAAATATGTTTAAACTAATATAAGTGTTATATAGAAAATACCATGAATGATGGAATGGGCGAATGCGCCCACCTCAACTCTAAAATTAATAATACGCTTTTGTTAAGCTATATATATATAATAATATATCAGTAATAATTATCGAGTGAAGCGAGAAAAAAACAATTTCGAGTCGGCTAATTGATAGGTCTGCATCCTCCCCCGTGTTCAAAACAACCCTGGGTGATTCCATATTAAAATGGCGTGATGCGACTATGGCTAATATCGTAGGTTCTACGTGCAGTTTGTTGAACTTGATTAATGCACGAAAAAATTTAATGAACATGCCCTGTAGAATTCGTCAGTCCTTTAAGAGTCTAAGAAAATAACGCAAGACGTGTAGGGGCAGAGGAGATCTTACCGCTACTATTCTCCCCCTTTTAACTCACCGATGAATTACGCTCCGTTGTGGCATCGTAAATTTAAGTACAATAGCGGGGACCTATAGATAGTGCCTATATATTTATTATCTATTTATAGTACACGCAGAAAAACAACAATATATCATATATTACATTGGTCACCATGTAAAATTTATTCTTGTTTAGAAGAAAAAAAAAATTCATTCCCTTTTCATGTAAAACAGGTATTAGGTGCGTTTAATAATACAATAATACTTACAAATAATCCGCCTCGTCTGTGACTTTACCGCGGGAAAGATGTGTATAACTGCATTGTTGTAAGTACAAGGGTGGCCAAAAGTCGCGCAACACCTACCGCCTGTATGGCAACGTGCGCTACGGCGCAGTTTCTCCCTTCCACTTTGTTTCCGCTACGTCATATTGCAACTGTGGTCTCGTTATTGTGTTCACGTACAACAGCATAACTTATTGACAATTTTTTTACTATTACAAGTTGTGTTGAAAATATGTTGCGCGACTTTTGGCCACCCCTGTATTTTCCTTTAAATTAATTTTTCCCTAGTAGTTATTTTTCTGTTTTACCACCCTGCGAAAGCGATGTGTTACCGTTGGAAATTCGCACAAGTAGAATGTACAATTAACATTAAACAAGTATATACCTGTATATTATACGGAATGCTACGCTGTTATTCTCTGATGTTTACCCGGAGAAAAAGAAGATATAGATAAAGCCTGCAAATAGAATTATATACATGCAGTGTTGTATGCAATATTGGATCCTGAAAATGCGCTGAACAATGTAACAAAGAAGAGAGGAGGAAAGAAAAGAAAAGCTCTTGCTCGGTATATTGATGTTTTTATTTACCTATTTTTTTAGGGAGAGCTTCGGTAACTGTAGTCATTAGTTCTCCATGTGCGTTTTTGTTTGTAAGTTTGTGAGGTTAAAGGAACTGTAAGTGGTTAGACACGTGGGTGCAGTGTATTATGTGTGAATCATGAACAACGTCGGTACAGAATCGTGTGGTCAGAGTGGGGAAAAAACTTTTTTTTTTCTTTTGTACTGTTTTAAACAATTATAAACTAATTTAATACTTGAATTTGAAAAATTGATTTAATTAAAAATTAAAATTGAGATATTTAACGCAGTATGAGAAAATAAAACTTGATAACCAAGTGCGGTACGCTTCATTTTTGCATCAAATTTACCGTTCAAAACGGTCGAACATCCTCAGTAAACTGGTCACCCATCCGATTGCTAGCAATGATGTGTGATGATTAACCGTAGCACTGGGAACTGATTGCGGCACACCGTGCTACACAATTTATATTTATACATACATACATAAATATATATAAATTATTTAACATCCACCGCGTTATAATGGTCGCTTGAATACTTGGTCCGTATCCGTTTCCGTCGAGTGTTATTGAAAATCTCGTCGCTCTTCTACAAATAGGTGTGCGTGCGTGCATGTCTCTGTGTGACTGTGTATGTGTATGTGTATATGTATGTGTATGTGTTTTTGTATGTATATATGTATGTGTGTGTGTTGTATGTGTGTGCGTGTACGTGTGCGTGTGCGTGTGTGCGGAGCTAATAAGCTCGTGCGCACGGTTCATTTGCCCGACCGACACCTTTACAAATTAATAATTGCGCCCCCGCAACGGAAAACGATATACCTGACTGGTATTATAGTGGTATATATACATATACCACACAAAGCTATTTTATTTGCTCGATAATAACTCGCTGAACAGTCTGGACGAGCGTCGTGTACATTATATATATATATAGCTATAGGACGTTGGTTATTTACTTATTTTATTTATAATAATATGTTTTTCTACACTAATGGCCGCTATGGTATAGACTTGTGCGCGAGTACGAAAATTCATATATATATATATATATACCTAATACCTATGCCAAGGTTCAATAGGGCCGCCAACCTTTTCCAATATAAATAGTGAGAGGTATTGGAGTTTATTTTTAGAAAAAATTGTATAATATTATTGAACTGGACTATAAAAGAAACAACACCAGCTGATATTTCAATTTATAGCGGAGAAAATTAATTTTTATCACGATCAACCAACAAAGATCGACCCCAATTGATCACGAGCGAGGGGTTAGCTATATGTCGTCCGTATTTAACTTTTAGCCAAGTTGAATGATGGAAGAAGTGAGAGAGAAAATGAGAGTGAAAGTAAAAGGTAAAATGAAGGCAAAACATCTTTTTTTGTTTTTTGTTTTTCCGGGACGTTTAAAATCAATTTTCCCGTGACGATAATACAACGTGCGTCTAGCCTTCACACTGCCGCGGTTTGCGTTTATATAAGCACGCTTACTCCCGGTATATATTGGCTATTATATACAAAGAAATATAATAATTGCATCGCACACGACGTTTCTTTCGTGTGCGTAGACATTTTTTCCTTAAAAATAATTTATAAGCAGCTACTACAGCTTGTTTTTAAGCACAGAGTAAATATACACATAAATAGTACCCATGCGTGGATATGTATATACATTTTTCCGTGAGAATTTACTAATTTACTTATCCTGTAATACGTTTTAATCACAAATGTAATACGAAACTAAATTCTTATAACTTTGTACTCGGCGTGGTGGGTACTTAAGTTTGATTTAAATTTTGTTTCTAAAAAACTTGTTCTTCTGACACTTATTTTATTTTGGTCGAATAGTTTTTATCATCAATTTGGTTGAATACGCGCATACTATACATATACCTTATATATTATAAGTTTTTCGTCATTCAACACAAGGCGAAATGTGTCATACTTTGTTTTCTCTTTTATTAATAAAAACTATTTTCGTATAACGTGTGCTTATAGTTATTGTGTATAAGACTTCATGTATAATTTACACATGAAACGAAAAAACTTTAAATTGAACTTCGACGATATCAGTCATCAGTGTATTCTATAAAACATACCACACCAAGTAACAAAGGGGGGAAGTTCGAAGTGATTTATGACGTACCGGGAATCATGTTTCTGGAGTTCAATCCAAACGCATTGTTCCTATTGAAATTTGAAATATTGAACAGCGTATTAGGTATTAAAATATTGTGTACTTACAGATACGAATATAATCATTCCACTAGCTTTTTTTTTTTTGAAAGCTCATTTTCAACAGTTATTCAATAATATAATTTGTATTTTGTACTGTTTCATGATTGGGCTAATGTCATACCATTGATTATAAATATTAATATTATGAATAAATAATTATAAAATAATTATAAATATTAATGTCTATAATTAATGGTTATACTTGCAGCATTTTTTTAATTATCATTATGCTTTCGTTGAACAATCATTGCGCTGCCGCTAGGAAATTACGATAATAAAAAACTAATAACAATAATAATGTAAACGATATTATAAAATTGCTGTAGTTGTTTACACGTCATATATTATGCTACACGAGTTTTGCTTGTGTATTTTTTTTTTTTTTTTTTATTTAGATTAAGTGCATTTAATCAATGATCGGTATTGATATTGATTAAAAATGCTTGAATCAGAGCAAAAATGTTCAATATGTAAATTTATAACGAATCGTGTAAACTCATGAGTCATGGTGAATAAACATAATGGACTATAGTTAAACTACCAACTTGGCTCCACCATATCAGCACATCTGCATACATTCATAAATTTATCAAACAGTTGTACGGATACGCCGCCGTCGCTGTTTGATTTTGAATATATACGTATATATTATTTTTTTAGCAAAAATTGTTATTATTTTCAAAATTGTTGTTTTTTAATACCTATATGTTGCACGTGTGATATTTGTTTAATGTGTGTGTGTGTGTGTGTGTGTGTGTGTGTGTGTGTGTGTGTGTGTGTGTGTGTGTGTGTGTGTGTGTGTGTGTGTGTGTGTGTGTGTGTGTGTGTGTGTGTGTGTGTGTGTGTGTGTGTTTGTTTGTGTGTGTGTGA